>JAEQBH010003712.1:0-177419 GCA_016808115.1 Tetrastigma voinierianum
CCACCGGATGGAGTCGCTGCGCAAAAGTAGGCGGGGCCCTTACCCTGGCCGGGTGAATGTGTGTGGGGCGGTCGAGATGGGGTGCGTCCACCACTGAGACTCTACTTTTTGTCGTGTGTGCCACTAATAGCCCGGCTGGAACAGCGAAGAGGTCTCTTTCTGGATTCGGTTTCCGCATTGTTCTAGGGTGGGGGATGGGAGATGGAGCTATGGGAGATAGCTCGTCATCTAACGTGGATCAACCATATGGCCGAATGGGAGCGACTCTTTACACTATTCGGCTAGGTTAGTGACGTATATGTTGGGTAACTTATATGGGTTTTAAATACTATGGTCTCAGTGGTTCAAGTAGGCTCGTTCTCTGTTTGCCAGCGATTTGTATACTCACATAATTCGACCATCTATACGCTGCTCCTCTTAGCCTCATCCATTTTTGACACAGAAATTGATCTTCGATGGGTTGATTAGGCTGGAGTTCTTGGGCGTGGCGATACTTCAGACGGTCGGTGGGATGGCCGGGAACTACGAAACCGAGGTAAAGGGAGATCACTTGGGAGCGGATAGACAGACTGAAACATATCGCATCTGAGATTTCTGCTGGCGGTTCCACGAGGCAGGCGCAGTGTAGTCTCAGGGTCATGAAGTCCTTTGGATCGTGAATGGCTATCTGCAGCGATCTGCAAAGCGAGCAAAAGAAAGTGGTGAGTCTCTAAGTCTCTCAGGTATAAGTTAGAATGTACCTCGAAAAGGTCTGGGTATATTCTTTAATCTCAAATTCCTTACATGTTGGTGTGATGACCTTCTTTTTTATCAAGAGGAGGGATCATTTCCGTGGAAAGTGGATGATTCTCAATCGGAAGGGAAGGTGGCGCATATCTCATGTGCGAGTAGAGTTCTTTCCTTTTAAATAGCTATGTTTCTGAATGGGGGTCACGAGGGCTGGTTGTCACGAGTGAGGTTGTTAGCATGATTCACGAAAGGGCGCATATTCTTTTCGTGGGATTCCATCAGAAACTGACATTTAACTAAATAAGTCTCGACGGAAGAGATGGCGTAGGGGTATGTCGATCCTTACCGGCTAGAGGAGGATATGCAGGCGTGGCTCTTAAATCGAAATTTGGCAAGCCGAGTCATTAAGGTCCAGCTTTAATTATAATCTTTGGTTGGTGGAATTTGTTAATTTTGAAGGCTGGCCCCGTAGCTGCTAAAGACATCTCATAGTGTGTCTGAAAAATTCAACTAAGTGAAGTTCTTAAGTCTGATGAACAGCTGCTTTTACTACAAAGCTGAAATGGAAGTATCATTCTTTCTGGAGGGTCAGTTGGATTGACACAGCTTCTTCTATTCTACCACTGTTTTGCCCCGACTGTGTGTTTCTCTCCAAATATTTAACCTACAGAGGGAAAAACAAGAATTGCTAATAACATGTAATAAAACACCTTTATGAGACATTATAACTTTACAAGATGAAGTCTCTTAAAAATTAAATCAAAAAGTGGAGTTTTTAAATGATTTTTAATATCACAAATTCCAAAAACAATTTTAAAATAATTTTCCAAATGATAAGACGATTCCATTTTTTAAGGAATACTTAATTATTAAAATATATATTTTGTAAGTCCCTTTCTTTAATGATTTATTTTTAAACAATTATTTTGCACAACATCCAAACATTAAAGGATAACTCTTTTTAACATTTTTCTACTTTCTTTTTTTGGACTCAAACATCATTGTGACTGATGAATAAAAAAAATACAAGGAAAACAAGCACCTGAAGGAGGATTCCTGTAGCAAAGATGAGTTTATGGTAGGTGTGGTTTGGAGTGGCAAGAAGAATCGATGAATTCAAAATCTGACAAAGGAAAGAAAAAAAAAACAGCTTCTTAGAGATGATTATGTTTCTTCTATACATTGCAATGGAAGTAAGAATGGCCCAACACAACATTCTGCTGCGTGTTTGCAAAATACAATAGCAACAACCTGTATCCGAAACCTAAAAAAATTTCTTCAATTTTCTTTTTCGTTTTTTTTTTTCCTCAGTTTATCCCATTCTTATTTTACAGACCCTAGGGGATGAGACAAACAAATATTGATTGATACCTTTTAGACAGTTACGCTGAAATCTAATAAAAGAATTACTGCCCCATATTGCTGGAAACTATGACAAGGTGAATGATGACAAACCCCTGCAAAACAATATAAACAAAAAGTGAATAGATGATCAATTAAATCCAAGGGAATAAAATAACCACATCATGTATTCTCTGAAAGGTTGCAACTCTTCAGTTGAGATAGCATGAGAATAAATGAGAACCAGTTTCGGAACATTTTCAAAAACAGTTATTGTTTTTACAACTAAACATTTCAGTTCTGATACAGTAGCCCCAATGCCGATTTGGGACTCAGACCAGGATCCCCTCCTCCTTATGCCCTACCTTTTGAAACATTAAAGCGCTCTCTTACGCAGGCTAGGCCTAATGGTTAATCATCCACATCAAAAATTCTACTTAAAAACTCAAATGTGTAAAATATTTGACTGCTTGGTCACATCAAAGCACTACCCAATTAAAAAAAACAAAATGAAGGTTTTCACTTTCCACAGTATTTGAGATCTTCAGTTATTATTCAAAACATGAATTTTTTTTTTCTAAAACTAGTTTTGCTTTAGAACACACATTTTTAAGAAAGTACTGTATGCAAGTTTGTTAAACATCTTATCAAGAATAGCAAACTATTTAAACCGGGCCAGATTATCTCACCCCTTTGACAATTTTTTTTACAAAACTTTGTCTAATAAACATGACAAGGGTCATCAAGTCACCAAACATAACTCCAGAAGGACTAATCAGGACCATATTGATTGGAACTAACCTTCATTTAGAGGGCATAAAGGGCAGTGTTAGGAATTGAATGCAAAGAACCGATCTGCTATCTTTGTGCGACAAATCGGACACTCAGAACAAGCAAGCGAACAGGATCTACATACTGCAAAAGGAGTGCCAAAGATTTCTTATCATATAAACAATGACCACAAAGAAGACTAAATTTCTCCTTCATTGAAGGAGAAATAACTTACAACAAAAATGCCGGCATGGGAGAAGAATGGTTGTAGTTGGCGAAGGCTCAAGCACTTTGCAGACATGGGTGAAATACTCCATTTTTCCCAGAAATTTCTGCTCCTTCTCCTTCATCTCTTGCATTCGAGCCTGAGGTGAATGACAATAGAGTTAAAAAATGTCGGACCCAGTTAAAGCTATTAACCTCAAGAAACAATTAATACTATGATTGTGCTACCAAGCGTCAAGAAACTATAATACCATAGTTGCAGGCATTCATAAATCTTTCATAACTCAAAAGAAACTTCAAGAGGAACCAAGAAAATCAATAGAGTGTAAATGAATTTTGCAAATAAAACTTTACAAATTTGTGAATGTTTATATCACAAACGAGATTTATATTTCGTTTTTGCCTGTTTACCTATAAGAGAATGCTAAAAGAATCAAGTGAAGATGATTGCAAAATGGAAAAAAGCATCCATCAACTAGCTAATTTACAGAAAATGTTGCACAGTTTGAAACTGAACTGAATTGATAATTTGCAGCTGTTTTGGAAATCATAAGGTTCATACAGCCTACAAGAAAAGAATGAGATGAAGAAGCAAATGCAGTTTCCATTAAAATTACTATTCCTTTCCCTTTGTCCTAAAATAATGGTTAAGTGATAGATTTCCAATCCAGACTCAAATTTCATTTCCATTCAATAGGCAGAAAATGCATTGCCAGACAAGTGGATTTCTCAAAATACCCACCATTACCTAGAGTCTAATAAATGAAACAAAATCAATGCATCATCATCATCATGATAAATACAGGAAACAGATAATGAGGATATAAAGTATTACCTTCAGGCGAGCAACTAGAGGCTCTTCCTTAGGAACATCTGGAACTTGCATCTCTTTAAGGACAGTATTATTGCTGTCAGTATCCTCTGTTTTTCGATTCAAATCATTCACCTGGTCCAGTCCACTGGGATGCCTCTCATCAGTGTTCGACTCAGGGATGGCTCCACCCTCTTTCTTCAACTGAGCAACCAGCACCCACATATTTGCTAAGTCATTTTCCAAAGCTGACTCCCTTTTCTTGGCCTCTTCAAGCTTTTTTCGGTAATCATCTTCCACTAGTTCTTTCACTAAAGCGGCCCAAAATTAATCATCTCCGCACGTTGTTTCATACCTGCAGCTCCATCTTTAGATCATCTGGATCAAGATTCCACAACTCAAATCGCCATTGAACAGCTCCAGGAAGCTTCATTGTTCGGCCAGGAAGTCTTCCTTTCTACCAGATTTAGCGCTGTCAGAATACTTGCGATTGCCATTGTTCCCAGCTTGTAAATTGGAACCCCGAGAATGAGCTTGCTCTCGAGCTGCAATCAAATCCTTTTCAAGTTTTGCATTCTGTAGTGAGATCTTAGTAACTTCGCCAGCCAAATTCTTCAGCTCAACCGCAGCAGCAGAGGCTAATTCCTTTGCATACGAAGCTTCTTCAGACAATTTTTGGTTCTGCACCCTTAGTCCACTGTTCTCCTCTAAGATCTGAACCTGTTCGAGTTTTAGTTTATCATTCTCAATCTCCTGCATGAACAAACAAAAACACCTATATCAGTCCCAAAATAGAAGTAGAATTATTGAAATAACTCCCTTTCTTAGAATCATTTTGCATAATACAGCGCACAAAATGTAGACATTTGTTCCATTGGTGGTATTGATCTTAAACTAGCCATTTTAAATGGACCAAGATACAATTATTGGAGTGCCAATACAGCTGGAGTTGGATCCATCTCATTTTCAAATCTTGGGGCTCCCACACAACCCTAAATTGTTTAAATGAACAATTTTTCTTCCTCTATACACTAGTTTAAGTTGGCATCTGCAGGGTTATACAAAGCTAGTAGTGAATTTCACTCATAAAATAACCATGTTTTGGAGTTCCAGTGGATTTGGAGTGTGTTCTCTTCTTTAGGAAAATGTTACTCAAGCATATGCCCGAAGGTAGGCAAATCAGACACAAAGGGTATGCGTGATCCAGTCTGTCTTGTCAATGAAAACTGGCCGCATACTAGTTATGTATCAGTATAGTTAAACCAAGAAAATAGACTACACCTACTTAAAAATATGCAAATAATGCAAAGCCAAACAACCAAGCATCAGTCAACATCTGCTGGATACAAGAAAGGATCAAAACTTTACATATCAAAGTGATCTCAATTAAGTCTGATGTCAAGAAAATTTTAACATATCTAAGCTAAAATTAAGTTATGGGAACATAATAGATCTGAACTAAATTTAAGATATCGTAAATTACCTCACCGTGAACAATTAAAACCACTTTAGAAACACATTCTATCACATATTCATACATATCCAGAGAGAGAGAGCATATGCATGTCAGAGTGCTAATGTACTGATTTTTAATTATTATCTAGTCATACACTTGCATCTTAAACAAATACATCGGAATCAACATAGTACACGTGTTAAAAGCACCTAATTCTGAAACCCAATGATATAGTATTAGTATTAGAATGGTTCCCAAGCACATTTAGAAACCAAAGCCAACTTTTGGAGAATTCAGGAAAAATCAATTGAACTTCATTCTTTTACTATTCATCCATAGTTTGGATATTGTTATAGTATGTATCATACGTTAACATATTGGTTATAGTATGTATCATACATTAATATATTGGTTTGTATCTTATTAGGATACTTACTTATAGGATTGTAACATTTAGGTGAAATAGATCATCTTACCTAATGTGGCTTCTTCTAGTATATATATATATGATGACTCAATGAAAAAAGACACAATGAATTCATTCCTCCCAATTCTCCTTCTCTGTTCTACAGATATTATTATATAGACTGTACTGAGAACACATAGAAACCCCTTTGCTAGCTTTAAAACAACCTAGGTATGTAATTTGAAACAATTGCTCAAAGGTGGAGGAACAGACAAGCCAAAACTCACAGCAAAGCTGGGTCTCCCTCACCCACTCTAAGCAAACCCGAAATACAACAGCAACATTTTTAAATTTAGAACGTGCCCTGAATCCCTCTATTTTCATATTTAACGGCTTGTTGTTTGCCAAGATACAGTTCAAGCACCAGTTATGTTACAGAATGAATAGTATAAATGCATTATACATGTGTGCATGCAGACCCTTCTCAACCCCGGATAGCAAAAAGGCTTTAGAAACTATTTCAAACATCTTTAAAAGATAACTGTTTATTCACATCCCGACTTTTAAAAAATAAACTAAAATAAAAAGCTGGTCAAACTATAATATTGTCAAAGTGACATTGAATGATGACCCAAATAGCATGGTCCTATATACCATACTTCCAAAGGTTCCCAATATTATGCTGCAGTGCAGAGGAGCCCCATATATCCTCATTCCCAATATTGTGAGGCTAAGATTTTGAACAGGTTTAAATAAGGAATCCAGTCACTTTATAATAGGCTACTGTCAACATAAAATATTACTCATTCCATGGGCTGGAGACATTCCCAGTGAATATGAAACCAAAGTCACCCAGAAATGAAAAAAAATGCACAAAATGTCAAGAAACAATAGAGCAACCAAAAGAGTTGAGAAACCAATATGCATTTCGGTTTTGTGTTTGTTTTACTTTGAGAAATGAAACATACTGATGGAAAACATTATCCAAGAAAAATATAAATTCTGGACACAAAGGTCCGTCTATTCAAGCAGAAAGATTCTAATAAGCACCTGAGACTGAACTTTCTTTTTCAACTCATCAATGTAATCTTCTGACACACCCTGCTCAGAGGAATAGATATGATTATGAACAATGGATGAAGCAGCGGCTGTTCAGGCGATCCACTGCTGCAATTCCATGTTCTCTGCACTACTCCAGTGTGCAGGTGGAAACAATCAAGAAAAGTATATTTATTTAGACGAGACGTACACGAGAGCAAACAATGTAAAAACTTAGAAGCAATGGATAAGAATATCCTTGTTTTGACCTTATTCTGCAGCTGCTCTTGGAGAACACGATTATCTGCAGTCTTGATCTGCACACCAATTGAGAAAAATGCCATTAACCAAATGAACATCAAGGACATGTTTGGATTGTTCGAATAGAGACTATCAATGGGAAATGCGTTGCATTCCCATTCATCAATGACTTTGGATTGCTTTCTAGAGATGAGAATAGGAAGTAAAGCTCACTCTCACATTAAAAACCCACTCTTTCAAAGTTTTGATCACACTCTTGCACTTTGATATTTTGATTTGCCCCATTACACTACTACTTGATTTGTAATCCATTTTGCTTGTAAAACACACACCCCAGAGGAAGGCATCATACGAGGGAAGATACCAGATGAAATTAAAGTCAATGAAAACGATCAATTGATGTCCTTCAAAACAGAAATATCACTCACCTCAAGCTCAAAACCTTTTTCACTACATTGTGTCATCAATTTGACAATAGTCTGTTGCAAGAAAAAAATAATAGCATATTACTCACCTACTTCAGGTAATAGTATAGGGAGTGCCAACTTTTAAATGTAAAGTAAAAGTAACATAGAAATGAAAGGGACGAAAAACATGATGAAGAGAAAAAAGAAGACCTGCTGCATGTCAACTATTGAAGCATTAGCAAATGAAGCCTCACCACACTCCATCATGCGTTGTTCTAAAATCCTCATTTGCCTCTTCTTTTCTTGAATTTCTCGTTCTAAGTTCTGAATCTGTGTTTAAGAAAATATGCACATTAATAGATCTAAGTTAGAAAAAAACAACTAAGAATACAAGCATTATAGGAAATTTATCACCTTAAAATCATAATTAACTTTAACACCTTAAAATCAGAATTGTACTGATCACTAGATGTGAGGGCAGAAAATCAAAGTTCTCGACAACAACAAATATAGAGTGCCTTTACAAGAGCCTTTGATGAATATATGTTGTCTCAAACTCTACTAGGAGAAAAGTAGAGTATAACCCATTCCAAGAACAACCATGCTTAGGAGTTAGATGAAAAAAGAAAAATGAAACAGCAACACCTATTTGAATCCACAGCACAGAAATCATGGTTAAATGATGAAAGTGATAGAAATCAGAAGACCTTCCCAGTTTGCTAGAAACACAAGGAAGTCAAGTCGGATTCCCAGCTTGTAAATTCTAATGTGCAAAGCGAAGCATAAAACCCCATGGGTCAAAGCGTTTCCCTTTCTCCCAGAGGTCAAAATGTTGAAACACACATCAATGAAATATAAAACCCAGAATCATCCATCCGCCAAAATCCTAAGGAAGAAGGAAAGATTAGACAAGGCTAAAAAAATAAGTTCATGAATTTGCTCACCATCCCAAGGAAAAAAAGTTTGTAAGAGGTGTTGAGACTTGAGAGTACACTAATAAATAATACCTCATATATGCAGATTTCAGCATTTCAAAATTATTTGCCTACACTTTCTAAACAGGATTCACTATGTTAACATGAAGAGCAGAGTTTTGACAAAAGAGAATTATACTATACTTGAGTTTTTGGGCCATCAGGATCATTCACAGATTATATAAGCGCTAAGTGCTGGTGCTGAATGCAATCTTGCAAGCATCTTAATTTACATTTTCAACTAGGAGTCCATTTGATCCAGACATTGTCATCACCTACAGATGAACATTTAAAATAAATTAAGCACTAACAGGAAAGAATATCAATGCTCACTCAATACAGGGTGCAGAAACTATCTTTATAATTTAATCAGTGTTTTCAAAGGTAAATTTTTTTTTCTTTCTTTTGTGCCACGCCGAGACTCAAACTTGGAACTTCCCATAACCTCATCCCATCCGTTTACCACTTGAACCAAACCTTAAGGGCAATTTAATCCAATTATTTATTGTCCTCTACTAGAAAATATGCACAGAAATTGTAGCTGCAAATAATCAAATTTAAAATGAAAATTTGAAGAGAAAATGACTGAATGGGTAATTAAAACAATTCTGAAAAAGAATACCTTATGTGTTCAAAAAAATCAAGCCATGTGTAATAGAAAAGGTAAAATAGTAATAATAACTTCTATTATATGACACCAACATTGAACCCAAATAAAATAAAATATCAATATAAAATATTCACAAATAGGTGTGAAACCAAAGCAAAAAAATATATATCAAAGAAGTCCACTCTTAACAGAAGATTCTAGAAAAAATACTTTTAAGCCAATAAACAAGAGATTTGATAGTATGGGAGAAATAAATTCAACCAAACAGCAGTCCAAAATTTTGACCCTGAAAAGGCTTCAGGATTAGGTCCATCCATCACCAATGGCTTGAAGAAGAAGGGTTAACTGATTATTCATAAAAACTTATAAATCTACAAGAATGTAGCTAGTTTAACATATAAATAGAAATTGAACAAAAATAGCCAGGAAAAACTTCAAAAGAAAAAACAAAGAAAAAATCATACTGTTGGAAGTTTTTTGAACCACAGGCAGAACACTGATAAGTTCTCCCTTGAGTAGATTCAGTCAACTGCCTGCTAGCGGGTGACAGTTCTTCATTCCATTACTGGAAGATCTTCTTTGTTTAAAATCACAAGTCAAATCTGATGGAATTGCCAAAGCAGAAGATGAAGTCTTTCTGATTCATTTTCTGCGAGGCAGAGAAGACCCTCACGTGTAATATCCAATTTCTGACCAAAAAAGGCATGAAAATAGAATAAAAAACCATGCTTTCCAGATCCAAAGAGAATTTGAGGCATTCAATATTACAGTCTTTGCTTGTCCTATCTTTTATTTTCTTTTTGAGAAGTGAGATACAACGATTATTAAAAAGCAGATGTGGAAAGACAGTGATACATCAATAAATAGTTGAGGTTCGGAATGATGATTTTACTTAGCTGAACTGCCTAACAAAGCAATAATCAAGACTATTGACACTGTTCATGAAACCAAAAATACTTCTCCAAATTTCCAGGTTAAGGTTGCTCACAGTTGATCACATTTAGACCAAAATAAAATCCACTTTCAAATCAAAAACCCATAAAACAAAGTTAGAATGAAAATAAATTGCCCAATTTACACGGTCCAGGATACTTTATACATTGAATTAGGAAACAATAACTCTACATCATCCTCATAGCAGAAAGACTCCTTTGATGACTGACCACATCACCTAAGCAGCCAGGAAGTGTATTCTTTGTAGAAACAAGTATAAGTTTGGTTAGCCTCTGAATTCTGCTCATGAGGCATTGCCAAAACTCCTCTTCTCCTCCAATCTATTTGCATCTTTACTTGACCTTCAGCACAACTATTTACATAAAACAAAAGGGTAGATATAAGAAGTGTAGAAGCCACAACTAACTAATCCTCAGTTTAATTAATTTGACTAACAAACAGAAGAAAGCGCATCACATAAATGTGGAATCGGGATATGAGACTTCAGATATCAATCTTTACTGGACCGGCGCCTTCAATACAAACATAAATTTTAGAAGATAACCTTTTGACGTAAGCTAATAATCTCCTCATGACTAACACCAGCAAGCATTCCCCTTCTCAGCTGATCCAGTTCTTCTTTGAGGGTTGAGATCTCTCTTTGATACTTCTTAATCAAAGATTTTTCATCAATAATCTGGAATTACAAAATCAGCATAATTGTAAGCTTTCATTTCTCAATATTGGACAAGTTCATAGAAAAACAATTATCATATGTTCAGGTGAGGCTAGACCTTATTACGTGAGGCATAGATTTCCACTCGTTTTGCTCTGCTTGCAAACTTTAGTGTGTTGTGAGTTTCCTCCATGTTACTAGATGCAGGAGTAACTTTGTGCATATGAACTACAAAGTTTAAGGAAAAGGACTCTGTTATTATGATTTATTATATGATTAAGGACAATGTAAAACATGTCAAGAAGAAAATGGTGGTGCATAGATATATACCTACGAGTCATTAAAAAATTCAAACATCATTTTCATCACTAAAATTATTATTTCATCTTAGACTCACCGAAACATGTCCATGTCCACTCAGTGAAGATTGTAAAAGGCGGGTAAGCTTAGAGTCTCGATATGGAACATGAGATGCCTTCCCCTCACTCAGTTTTCCTATCACCTTTATATAACAGCAGTGTAATCAAGTTAGGCACTTGAAGATAATATAAAAATAAAACAAGAAATAATAAAGGGAAAAGAATTTGACATAGGAAAGGTAGTGAAGAGTTGCATGTTGGCTAGCTAACATAAATAATGAAGGGAAAAGAATTTGACAAAGCAAAGGTAGTGAAGAGTTGCATGTTGCCTAGCTAACAAATCACTAACAAAGGTACTTTTGGACAATTAGAGGAAGGTATTGTTGAGACCAGCACAGATTTAAAAAGTGAAAAGTACTAATATACCATAACAACCAATGCAAAAGAAAGACAAATAGAAAATCTGAAAAATAGCTATAGCTGTGAAGCACCTACAGTTCCAAGAGTTAGAAGACTTTTGTTTATGTAAGATCCTTCCTTTCTCCTCAGACCGGTAGTTTCCGTTTTCGAACTCTCAGATCCAGCTAGATCAATTAAGTTCTAAAGTACAGATACGAAACAAGGAATTAAGAACAGCAAGATAAGTAGATAACAATATGTACACTTGAATGATAAGTGATGTTCATACAAGTTGAGGAAAATATGCGCCATCATATACGTCACCATGTGCACTAACAATCATCTGCACATGCATAGATAGCAAGAAGCAGACAACTAGAAGAATGGAAGCACAACAAATAAAAGTATCTCCTTGGATGGCATAGACTATAAGAAAAGTTTATCTTGCACCATTATGTGCAAAAGTTTAGAAAGGCATGACAATGGAAACTACTACAAAGATTGAAAATCCTTAAACTATAAAGAAGTTAAAGAAAAAAAAGACCAACCTAAAAATGTGCTTAGATGACTCTACTTGTCAGCTAGCAAAAAAGCATTTGTTGCAAATTATGCTGAAAGGTCCAAGTGCAATAGAAGAAAATCACGGATAAGTAAAATCAAGTCACAGAAAATACTCACACATCGTTTAGCAAGCTAAAACAGTTTTATACTCTTGACTACAAGTTACAAGATCATGGACGGCTGGTGAAGAAATTCAAGTGCAGAGTAGTAACATACTGCATTATTTTATTCTAACAGTTAATTTGCTGGCCATGCTTCATAAATGAATACTCAAAACTGTCTTTACTTCATATAATTGCATTCCTAGGGTTAAATAATGAATAGGAACCACTTTATTCAAGAAAAAGAAAGTTCCCAATAATGTGCACTTCCTTGGCTCCAGCGTGCTCTCTTACATGGATGATAACAACTTTGTATAAGTTTTAAACCCAACAGAAAAAATGATTGCAGTCTTATGCACAACCACCATACTTCTCTATGTGTAAACTAAGACTTAGAAATTAGTAGACTAAAAGCAACTGACTAAACACAGCTTAATTTATTTGCATCCAACAAGATTTAATTTATCAGCGAGCTCTTTCTCATATATACAGTACTACATAGATTTTCATTTTAAATTCAAATTCTGTACAACCTTCGCCAAGTCAAAGTAAAAAAGAGTTTTAAGATGCTAACAGCATCAAAAACACAAAACAAAAAAAGGCCGGGGGGGGGGGGAGGGGGGAGAGAGACTTTGCTTTGTTTCCATGGCAAACCAATGTGAATTTAAACATAAATGCAAAAATATAGAAATCATTACCAGTGTAAATATGGTAAACTGGCTGCTCAATAGATTAAAATTGTTGGAACCAACATGACGATGCTCTGCCATTAAGATAACAGTCAAAACCATAGTAACTAATACAAATCATAAACTAAAAAAAAAAGACAAAGGATGTAAACAAACAGATGCAATCCATGTGAATACCTTCCCCAGCAGCAATGAAAGACAGAGCATGGCCAGGAGATAAGACAACTTCTTCCTTAATACCCTCAACGTAAGTGCCCTGAAGGCATAAGGACAGAATATATCAATCACCCAACCAACAAATCAGAATCCCACCACATTATGAATTTTTTAATATAAAAATTGAAAAATATAAGGGGAAAATTTTTCACCAAAGAACTCTTAAAACTGCATACAAGTGAGATAACAAAACATATCATTTAAATCTTCATATAATCTTAAGATTCAATGTGTGTATATGGCATTTATTTGTTTGGCATTTGGCTAATTCTCTACTCATTGCAGCAATATAACCATACACAAGTATTAGCAAAATTAGATATTTCTTTCATTTAAAAATAACAAGAATAAGGAAATCAATGATAGAATAGAAGTGAGAAGCGAAGATATCACCTGCACATCTTCTCTAACACACAAATTTGGTGAAAATTTTTCCCCTTATATTTTTTAGCTCTGAGAATAACAGATAAATAGAACATAAGAAAGAATAAGAACTCTAAGAAGCGAAGATATCACCTGCACATCTTCTCTAACACGCAAATTTTGACCCGTTGGATCAAGCAAGTCATTTATCACCTGATAATAGAATAAAAAAGCACCAAAATTAAACTTCAACTTCACATATCATTTATAATTATACCAACTGAAGAAAAATGACATTAGCAAATTCCCTGTCACATACTGTAAAATTTATGTGAAGTGTAATTCTACAAACCTCATTATAGATTTCAAGATATGACACCCGAAGTAAGAACTCACGTCCTGGAGTCTGGAGTGAGAACTTAGTTAGTCATTGATGCTTCATCCATAAATGATCCATATTAAGAAAAGAGAATTCCACACAGAAAATGAGTAAAAAAATTATTGCCATCAGGCTACTTAATTGTTTGTTATCAATATTCAAGCTAAAAGATTGAAAATGATTACATGATCATGCAAAAGCAAAGCTTGTGAATACAAAATACTGGTCGAATTGACAACCCAATGCAAATTTTCACATTTCTCAAGCAAATAAAATGAGTAGAGGAAATGAATCAAAAACTTTGAAGTGAAAAGTAAAAGCTTCTCAATCACCTTGGAAGGTCAGTAATTTTTTCTCACTAAAAGAGAGAAGGGAAAACATATGAAAACATGATAACACATGAGAAAGAAGGGAAAAATTTAACAGCAAAACCTATCAAATTGTATGAAACTTACATCTTGGATGATGCTAGCGTCCTTTGCCATTGTGTGGTATAACTCCTGGAGAACACAGTCTCCCTGTCATGATTAATATGGAAAAACACAAGTCAAAACATGATAACTCATATTTTTACTTATGAGACTATCATGCATCAGATATTGATGGAAACCTAAAGAATTGGGAATAGGAAATGGAAACATGATAAAAAATTAAAATATAGCTAGGTTACTTGAACACTAAAAAATAGAAGTATTAGTGACATAATCATTCAGACAAACATATACATGAACACATTATATATAAATTTGTGAAGGTTCAAAGGATTTAGTTGATTAGAGCCTATGAAAGCGAAACTCTAAGAGCATCATTTAGAATTATACAGCATCATAAAAAAACAAACTTACATGCATAGTATGTGTCTTCCCACTACTTGTAACACCATAAGCAAAAACAGTTCCTACAACATCAAAAAGATTATTTCAATTAAGAAATGTTGTTGGCAAATCAATAGAATCAACCATTGTAAGATATTGAATTAATACAAGCTTATATAAGAGACGATTGTATTTATTCTAGCGTTCCATGAATAAATGGCATCTAATTTTTATTCAGTTATTTATTGTTAATATCATTTCAGTTAAATTGATTATAGCATCGAATAGGAATGCCACCATTTATTTTTTCTGATTTCAGGATTTGAAAATGGAACCACCCTCCCAAACCTTTACCCCTAGAGGCAAGCCTCAAGGACAGGAATGCATCAGTTATTTTCACAAATTTAACCAAAAAGAAAAAAAAACAAAGGTTTTGAGTTACAAGTTTAAGATAGCATACCATTGTGTGACGCCCTCCATTTTGCAGCCTTGACTACCAGGTCAGGCAGCCACATCATAAACGTCCACCAGGGAACTGAAGTAGATGGTCCAAAAACTCTATCTGTCGTGAAAGAAGGGTTGATAACATCAACAAAACATACAAGCCTCACACCAAGACCACTATGTCTAAATCATTTCCAGATTATATGTTCGGATGCTCATCAACAGAGGAGGAACAAGCAATTGAAACCATGCATTCCTCATCGATTGATTTGAAAGCTAAACTGAGATTATAGAACTAACTATTCTAAAATTCCAAAATGTAAATTCACTAGTTTCAATCAGCTTCATCAGAAATCAAACGCTTGATTACTGAAACGAGAATTTCATTATAATTCGCAATAGACGCCAACGTAGTGAATACTGATTCCAGACTAGAGAAGCTTCAATATCTTTTGGCTTCTAAAAACTGAGCAGTAAGTAGAAGCATAATTGATATCAAACAGATTGGGATTAAGAACTTCTAATCATAAATTCAAGAATAATACCAAATGCATAAGCTGTAGCTGGATTATACTCGTTCCGAACAATCTTATCCCCGTCCGCGTACCACGCGATCTCATCTCCGCGCTGATACTCCCTCTCGCTATAACCAGAAATTTCAATCAATCAACCACATTGCCTCAAACCACAACCCTAAAATCAGAATTTCACACTCATACAATCCAAAAGCTCATAGATCTGATCCAATTCCCACAGATCTAACAATACCTCAATGGCCTAAACCGAATAGTCACCGAAATGCTATCCCGGACCTCGGCGCATCGATCAGCTCCCAATGGGCGACTCATCCATTAGGTACGCCACCGGCGATACGACTGTCGTATCCTCGCGCACCGGCATACATTGAGTCAACACGTCTGCTGGGCGTTATGGATCTGGAACCGAGTCCATTGCCGAGTTGTTGAAGAAGTAGGGCCGACGACGAAACGACCGAAGTGTAGCTTCCCGTTCATAAACGACGACGACGACATTGACGGCAGAGTACGGACTCGACGGTTTCCCGGTATGCGACAGGAGCTGCTCCAGCCGCTTTTGATGAAGAAGCCGCCATTGCGACTCAGTGAGTTCGCGACTCCGGATCCTGCAAATGAAGAGATAATAAGAACGAAGAGAGAATAATATGTCAAACTCCCCATGCTCTGCAGTCAAAGCAAAGAACATTGCTGCAAAAATTGCTTTCACACTTTGAAGCTATAGAGAGAAAGCGGTGAGGAGGAGAGAGTGTGTGTTTCTTCTTCTTCTTTAAGACAAGAAAGTTGCAGAGATTGTGAAAGGAGAGAGAAGAATGATAGGAAGGGCTGGAGACAGTCCACAATATTCAATAACAGTAGTGAGAACGATGGGTGGATTTTTTCCAAATTTAAGGAATTTAAAATTTATATATATATATACATATATAAATTTTAAATTCTCGCTCTGAACAAATGATTAAAAAAGAGTGATAAATTACGGTGCGTGACGTGGCGGGTTCTGCTGACGTGGACTTCGGACGATTTTGAAAAATGAATGCAAAACGAGCGGGAATAAGTCTGGCCGCCGCTTCAGACAAATGGAAAACGGGAACTACAAAATTTGTCTTCACCGACATTCGCTAGACTACAAATTACAATCCATACTCGCCATATTCGCCCGCCACCTCTTCTACATGAAAGGGCGTTTTCGGAAACTCACGCCTTTATAGTACAAAAAATCCTAAGGGCTTTTTCAATAATACTATAATTATAAAAATATTTTTAAAATATATAACAAAAATAAATATTTCAAAATCTGTCACTTGTTGCAATTAAGTGTCACGTCACATAAAGCATCGCTAGGCACGATTTTAATATGAATGGCGACATATTTTTAAACACAATTTTTAAAATAAGAAATCGTATCTTGAGGACACGATTTTAACGTAGATTAAATTTTATTTTAAATATATAATTTGTTATAAAAATATAATCGTATTTTAATACCTTTATTTAATTTTAATTTTAAAATTACATAAATCGTATTTTAATAACGATTTGTTATACATTTATAAAATCCTATTTTAAAAATGCAATGTAATTATATAAATTTATAAAATCTTATTTTGAATACGGTTTTTGTTATCTGATAATTTTCACTTTATCATTTACGTGTCAAAAACTACAGTCAGAGATTTTCAATCTAAAAACATTTTGATTATTTATTTAATTATGATAAATTTATGAAGAGGTAACAATGAGTCGGTGGGAAAGCGAGTATAGGAGCTCCTGGGATGGAATTGAAAGAGTGGAAGGTGGTCTTAAGATAAAATAAAACAAAAATATCAGCGAGGAGCGGAGCCGGGAAAATAGTGGTGGCTGTCAGTAATCTGCATACCGCTAGATTGTGACACGACAAATAACAGATCATTAACTTCCTGTTGGGTCCCACATTGCGCGTTCGAAACACCGTTGCGGCTTGCATTTCAGTAGATGGAGGTAAAGAGGGAAGTGATCTGTTTGCGATGTTCTCGAGTGTGGTTTTTATTTTTCAATTATTGCAAATAAAAAATAATTTTAAATTATTAATATTTAAAATTATTATTTTTGTGAAATCAATAAAAAAAAAAAAAATTTAAACTAAACAATTTTAATACAATATAGTAAACTCTTTGACTACTTTTTTTTCCCCATGTCATATCGTTAATCTAACAAATTGAGTTAGACACGAAGACAAATAAATAGTATTTTTAAACGATAAAGGGTTTAAAAAAAAAAAAGCTATACGTTGACTTTTTCCAGTCATTATATTTAAATATTATAACGTTTTTATGGACCCTATTCAAAATGATAAGAATCGATATTTAACGATAAAAGCAGAGCATTATAGCTCTTCCTATATGATAAAAAGCGGTTTTATTTGTGTTCTTTTAGTCAAAATTTTATTTCACATGTTTTAACTTAAGTTGTTAAAGTGTCGCAGTTATTCATTGTGGTAAAGTTTTAAATCACGATGGCATAGGGAAGGAGATCACGATTTAGAGTCGTAGGAAGAGTTTATTCATTGTAACGATAATTAAAATATCGGTTTAAAAACGGATATATAAATCTTGAGATTTTATGATATACCGGAGATATGCTCGATGGATATTTTACGTGAATCTCGATATATATCGGAAATTAAACGTGTGATGACATATGCTTAGTTTGATCAGTCTCGTAATTCAATCGAACATTTAAATATCTGAATATCATATATACTCTTGATATATCACACCTCTCCATTCTCGCCCAAGATATTAAGAAGAACAAAAAGACGCGAGCGCGTGTGCGAAAATGCACCGATGTTACTGTTATAATTAAACCGATGTGACGTGCATGGTCGTAGCGAATATCGTATGGAACGTCATGAACATAAGATATAACTCGGAATATATCGGATATCTGGATATTTTCGAAATCCTTATTGTAACTACTTGAAATGCTGGTTTTTATAGCGTATAAATGAAAACGATTAGGGTATTTTGTAACGATTGTCGGAGTTTGATTTAAGTTGCCAATGTCGGTTGTGTTATTCGATATATTTCTATAATTTTATGAAGTGTTGGCTATTATGATGATTAATATATATAATATGAGTACCCAAGCGTCTTTTTATATGTATCACTAGCTCGATAATGGCTAGTATGACGTAAAAATGTTTGATTCAAAAGATAAGAAAAACTAAAAACTTGTTGTTTGGTAATGAATCTAAGCCTAACACATCATAAAATATTATCAGCTTTTATATGGAATATATTAGCTAAAATTAGATGATAAATACCATAAAATAAAAATATGAATAAATTCGATTTAAAATATTATCCTATTTTTCCCTTTTTTTTTTTTCTCTTATAATCCGATGCCAATAAAAAATTAAGATAAAATCACAAACAAAAGTATTATGT
Source organism: Tetrastigma voinierianum (assembly GCA_016808115.1). Lineage (NCBI taxonomy): Eukaryota > Viridiplantae > Streptophyta > Magnoliopsida > Vitales > Vitaceae > Tetrastigma > Tetrastigma voinierianum. The sequence continues at coordinate 18,923 of JAEQBH010003712.1, forward strand.
TTATATTTACTATATTTGGATTATGTGATAAATGCCAAAGTCATGAGAAACATTTAAGTAACGCTCCAAAGGTAATCTCCATTCAATAAAATTTTACAATATAACATAATCAATATTTCTCTGTCCCTTTTCGATTAAAATTTTATATAAAAATTTAAAATCAAGATAAATATTAATAGAAAATACCTTTTATATAAGTTTAATAAATAAAAACATGTTATATCATTGCTATTCAATATATAAAAATGTTAAATGAACATATATACTGATCTCCTTTTCTTAACATTAATTTATTTTTTTTTAAATGATAGGAAGTATATAAAAAAATTAGGCAAAATAATTTATGATATAAGTGTATATCCTATATTTTAAAATTAATTTTAAATTGTGTCTCAATTGTTTTATTTTATTTGTATTCAACTATTCTATATTAAATGAAGATATTTGAAATCTTCATTTTTTATTAATGGATTAAAATTTATTACATACTGTTGAATCAACTTGAAAAGCTGAGACATATAATATATAAGCGTATAATAACGAAAAAGTGGCTGACTTATCTTAAGAAAATACAAATAATTTATTTAATTTATTAGCATATAGTAAACACTTGATATACACTACGTGACAAGGTTAGAATGTTCATTATAGAGACAAGATCTGATATTTAATTTTTGTAGTCTAGCCATACATGTTTGAAATCCTCACAAACATCTTTATTTCTTTTGATACAATCCTTGTAAATATCTTGAGATATTATTGGTTTGTATAGTTCAACAGTATATTGTAAGCATTTCTTGTTTATGTTGATTTAAATATAACAAAAAATTTAAAACATTAATAAGCTTGATAAGTAAATAGGCTTGGAATTAGGTGTTTGATAGTTATTGAAAATGTTGGCAATTTTAAAATGAAGAAATTTTGGTGTTTAATTTTTCAATATAACGATAACAAAATTTACAGAATCTCTTAATTTAAAATTTTAAATGAAAAGCCCATTGAAATTATAAGTAGGTAAGACACATTTAACGTGAAATGTAAAATCGGTAAACAAAAAATTAAATGAAAATGAATTGGATCAAGAAAATATACTTATAAATAATATATAATATTTACGAATATACGTGGTTAGTTTGGATAGTTTTAAAAGTTTGCAGATTATATTAGTTATTTTTAAACATATTTATGTCCTTTTTTGGATAATATTATTAGAATAAATAATTTTACATATTTTTGAACATGTTATTTACAATAATTAATAATTGTAGTAAAATAAATATTATTAGAAACTATATTTATTTTGGATAATATGTAATTTAATAATGATAATAAGAGGTAAATATGTAAAATCGTAATTTAAGTATTTAATTCTGATTATCAGGCCATATATTATCTCGTTGATTATTAGTAAGCTTATCGAAACGGTTTTTGAGTCATGTGTCTTATAAACCAGCGCATAATTTTGATCTTTAATTTTTAATTTTGCTCAACGAAGGGCCTTAGGTGGCCTTTGTTTTTTTACTTTTTGTTGAAAGTTAAATAACTTTCAACATTCAATATGTTTATTTTTTAACTTTTCCATGATTTATTGTTAAAATAAAAAAAAATTATGAATAAAAAAGCAAGAAATATTTAAGCTTTTATTAGGGAAAAGTCGTATTTATGATAATAAACATATTTCTTGTCAGAAATGAAAAGAAGAAATGCAGAAACATTATACGATATTAAAAAGCGAATAATTTACAATATTTGAGTCTTTTATTTAGTATTAAGCGAAAAAATTATATTTAGTATTAAGTAAAAAAACAACGTTGCTTTAAATTTATAGAAAACTATTCACAAAACAATACTCTCGTAAAACCATGTTTGAAAAATAAGTTAAAAAAACAAGTTTTTCATGAGCAACTTATTCATCAAAATTTGCCGTTAACCTTAAAGAAAAATGTTCCACATCTCGATTTTTCAAGCACTGTTTTCAAAAACAAGGTAAATAATTACTATAAAATCACTAAAAAATCCTTTTAATAAATTTACTTGATTAATTGACAAAATTCCTCAACTTTAAAAATAATAGTTATTTTCATACGAATTTACTTGCCAAATTGAGAATATTCATGGTTTTGTCCCAAACGCCTATTTAAAAAAAAATCAAATTAATACATCTTCAATAATGTATTTAATGATCGTTAGCATTAAAGCGTAGTTGATATTTATGGTTTTAAATTTTTTTAATTAAAGAAACCAATATATTAAAGCAGGACCGATAAATGACAGCAAAGTTATCAGTTCTTGATTTAGGGTCAAATTAAATTAAAAGAAGCCCAGGATAAAAGGTCGCCATCCCAATGGCGATACGATCCGATTTTTAAATGGGTAATTAAAGCAGTGATTCTGATTACGGTTTTAAGTTAAGCTATAATCATCCAGCTACGATTTTAGTATGTGTCATCTTGTTTGTATTTTCAAATTTGTACTATTTTTATTTTAAAAGCACAATTATTAAACTGAGAAGGAAGTTTTAATCATTATCAAGCTTTAAAACATCAACGATCAAAACAGGAGGATATAAATATCATACTCCCAAATCATAGATAGAAACATAGGCTCTAGCTAAGACACGAGTCACTTGGTTCATTGATATTTTAATAAATGAAACCGAACAATTCGATATCTCTTTCAAAAGTGAAATACAAAGCATCTGAATCTAATAGTACAGAATTCATTCAGCTTCTTTGAGCCAACTAAGTGGGAAAAAAGTTCAAAAAAATCAGGGAATAGAGAGGTGGGGGAGGTGAAGAGTGAGAGATACTAGGGGCATGTGAAGGTTGTCTTTTGGTGAGGGTACTTTTGGAGTAGAATTGTAGGAGAAGTGAATGTGGAATGGAAATGGTGATTGTGATTGTGATTGTGATGAATAATTCCATATATATGGGCCTAGGCTGTCCTACTCTCATGTTTCTTGCATCCCCCCAACCTTGTAGCCTTTGGTCTATCAAGGTAGATCAACTGCCTTTTTCAACCTAATCCATGCATGTGATACTCCGCTTTATGCCTCCCTCCCTCCCTAATGTTAGGATGCTTGGTTGGGTTCAAAATTTTCCTTTCTTCCATATTCAAAAATTATATGTACATATTGGGGGCGGAGCCAAGATTTAAGGTTAATATAATGGGATATGTAGGTGAAATTGTTAGGGTATTTCATAGCTTAATCAAATATATCGAGTTCGAGTTATGAGAATGCAATTATGTTATATGGTAGAGTTTTATTGTTGTGTAATTAATCCCATGGCTTGAATGGGTATTAGTTTTGGTGTAATATGACTTAAAAGTGTTTTTTATATGTGTACGGATCCATTCAAGATATTTTATGGTTTGACAACAAAAAAAAAATTTAAGGTCAATGTCACAAAAATTATTAGATATGGAGTTGTAACTCAAGCAATTGGCTATGACGAATCCAAGAATTTAGGTTAGAGGGGCATAAATTGACAAACATATAACTCTAACCTAATGTCTCTTGCCATTATTCGGTCCCAGCAGCGTGTAGATATTATTGTTCGACTTTGAGGTCGAAAAGGCGCCAACGGCTTTAAAACGTTTATAGATTGAAAAGTCACATCTTATATAGTGTCAGTTTATACCATGCTCCAGATATGGGATATAATAATGAATTTAAATGCAACTATGACGTCGCTTGTGTGTCCCAATGGGATTGCAGAGGCAAAGCCGGACCGATCGTCCGCTACGGGCCCGAATAATGTTTCCTTGTCGAGGTCGAGGGATCGCTGTCACAGATTTATAACTTGGCTCCGGTTGATACGTATAAATATTGTCCAGTTTCGGGCTGATAGCGCTAATGACTTTTCATGTCTATTAGATTGAGATGAGCTCATACTTATATAGTGCTATAAAATTTTTTCCCTATCTATTATGGGATGTAACACGTACGATCTTACAAATCCAGGAGGACATAATTAACGTTTTAGAAGTCCACCTTTGTCCCTATGTACATACTCTATCAACAATTCTAAGCTTCAATTTGATGTTTGATGCTTTTCACCCGTGTGAGTACCAAATGATTTGTTTATTTTTATTTTTAAGATATTTTTCGTTATTTTATTTATTTAACACCTATTTATTTTGAATATTATGTTGTAGTAAGAATTCAAACACGAATCTTCCTTAATCCATTCTCATTATTTTATCTCTTGAGTTAGGTATCCCAAATGATATTTTATTTAAAAAAAATATAAGAATAGTTATTATGTAACATTGAAGATAAGTAAGTTTAAAATATAATAAAGCATGTAGCAACAAGTGCTAATGATATTGATTTATTTCCATATTACAGTTTGATTAATTTCCACATAAACAAAGTTAAGTAGGTTTTAATAAATCTAATCAAGCATGTAACACCAAGTGGGTAGTGAGCCACGTGAGGTGTTCCTTGAGTAACAGTAATTTTAAATATTTTTTTCTTAGTAATATTTAGTCGGTAATTAAATGGCTTACTTAGGAAGCCTCACTCAACCGTAAAATGCCTACATTGTTGCATATTGTTTGAATTAAGTGTATTATTCTTTTTTTTTTAATTTTCCCATTTCAATACAAATAAAAATATATGATTCCCAACAAAAATTAATTTTTTTTTTTTCAATATTGATAAGGTTTAAAAAATAGGTGTGTGACCCATTTCATAAAGCGAAAATGTAAGCTCATTGAAGCTTAGGAGTATAAGCGTCATTTAAAATAGAACGGATCGTTCGCGCCAGAGCGATGGCGGACGGCGCAGCGTATCACGTAAATCATCTTAGAATCTCATCATTAAAGGAAGTAGAATAATTAAATAGCACAACATCCTATCGTCGAATAAGATCCCAACCGAAGCGAGGAAATAGGATAGTGCCGATAACATTTAATTATGCATATTAATCGATATCGATAATGGCGTACGTTTGCCGTCGAATGAGAAAGAATCGCTTTATCGCGATCAAATTGGGAAAAACGTATCTTTACATAAATCGCAGGGTCGTATCGATGAAGGTGCGTAAAAAGCGATTCGCGCCACAAGCAATTGATATTTTATGCCGAGAGAGAATTTGGCTTAGGTATCGGACGGTCGTGGGCGACGTAGATCCTTTTTAACTTTGTTTTTGCGGAGTCCCGATATTTAGAGTAGCGGACCAGGCGTAAGCGATCAGGATTAGATCAGCCTTCTTCGATATGCTCATTTCAGTTTTGATTGAAAATAAATCATCGAATATAATTAAAGATCTTATTCGAATGATATATACATATATAATCCAGCGAATTTTCGTTTATTTAGTTAAGTATAATTTATCTATATCAATAAATTATTTTTATTCAATTAAAAAATAAAAAATGTAAATTTTATCTGTTGAATTCAAACACAAATACCGCCTTGGCAATTATTGTCTTATCGTGATGATAATTATATTAAAGTATGCTTTTAATTCTGGGAATTTAATGAAGGATTGAAATGTCCAATGGAAAACAAAAACAAAATCAAAATGATTTGATGTGTCGGCTTTCAACTTCCAAAAACAAATTTAAACATTGGATCCAGTGATTTGACCAATTGACTGAGACACTTAATTTTAATGGCGACCAGTAACGTTTCAAGGTCACCCCAAAAGTATAATAAAAAAACTACAAAATAAAAAAGAGTTTACTTCAATGTAAAGAAATCTACTAAACGCGGTAATCCATCTCCATCTTATCCAATAATAATAATAATAAATTTATTTGTAAAATAAAATATTATCCAAATAAGAAGAGATTAGATGGAACACCTCCATCAAACATATTTACTAGTCTGTTTGTTACCGTACATCATTTTAATATCTTTAAAGAAGTAAGTAAATTTTTAAGTTGAATATTTTAAACTATCCATCCATTATGTCTGACTTAAATGATTGAGCCTTTATTATTAAAACAAGTAAATGGTATAAAAAAAGATTAATCCTAAATTCGAGTTTAATAGAGAATAGTTTATTATAATAAATTATATATTTTAAAAAATAAAAAAAAAACTAAGATTTATCTATTATATATAACTCATATGATAGACCAGTGTTTAAATTGAAAGAAGTGAGTTCTGGATTCAGGATTACAATATAAATAATTTACTATAATATTATTAAAGTGTTTAGTTTTTAAAAAATAAAAAATAAATAAAACAACGGTAAAAATATTTCAAAATATACGGTAAATCCAGTATAATTTTATATATTACAATACTAAAATTAATATAATAAAGGTCGTCTATTTGAAGTCTCAAATTAAAATTTACCTTAAGTATTAGTCTCCATTTTTCTCTACTAGCGGGTGATTTTTTTTTTTGCCATCCTACAAATGTTTCCATTATTTTATTTTTTAATAAAATGGTTATTCTATAAGATCCAAATTTTTATTTATCTTTTTATGGTTTAATCATCTTAGTGCGATGTGTAATTATAATCATTTCCATGCGGGATGTGTGGTTATTATCATTTTAATACGACGTTCTTTATGCATGTGACCAGACGAATAAAATATAATGTCGTCAAATACTGTCTAATTAAAATGTAGATATTATATTCTGATAATAAAATGGAAATATAAAGAGCTTTTGAATTAATTCATTATGTTATTAATATGAATATCATTTCATTCTTTATAATTTTTAATGATTTTCATTTTATATTTATTATTAATTTCAATAAATAAAATTAATTTTCTCAAAATTTATCTTTATTCTTTAATATTATTTACTTCTTTAATGTCTTCTTCAAATAAAAATCAGAAAATATAAACTCGTCTCCTTCACTAATGCCAAAAAAGGAAACAAGGAGGGAAACGGGAGGGGACCCACACAGGCGGAGTTAAGAGTTAGTGACTTCGATATGTCCAAATCACTTTTACTGCACAAGTCAGTTGGTATCTTATTTTCATGCTTACGTCATGATTTCAAAGCCACCAATAATTGTCTCCATGGACCCTGGACCTCAACACCAATAAATATATAAATAAATAAATATATATTTATATAAATTAATTTATCGAGTTTCTTTTTTGGACAGAATAGTGACGATCTCATATCGACTTCTGAAGAAATTATAAAATCGTACTTAAGAAATATGAAAGGTTGTCTCATATATCATATCAATCAGTTATATTGAATTTGGGTATTTATGAAATGTTGTTCAGTTGGTACTTGCAGTGTTTGGAGCAAGTCTTTGTCGGCTTGGAATTTCATATTGTTTTTTTGTTGCGTTTGCCAATGTAATATAGAGTAAGTAAAAGAGAAAGTTTGACAAAGAGAGGTTAATGAAAATGATTTTACCATTTTACCCAAATATTTATTTTAATCAACTAATACTAATGCAGCAACACATTTGAAAGCTTGGATTAGAGAAGACAAAAGGGCAAATAATGGTTTTTCTTTTCTTGTCAATCTTTTCAACTCAGTGATGTTTTCCTCATATCAACCCAACGACACAAATATGGAAATGGAATCTCAAAACCAGACAAAAAAAAAGAAAAAAAAGAAAAAGACACAATGGTTAAGGGTCCCTCTCAATCCCATATTATTAAGAAGAATGCATGTGATTAAGAAGAATTTGTTTTTAAGTAACCGATATGGCCAAAAGGGGAAGCCTAAAAACCAATAACAGTCTCATATTTGATTGAAATTTGGATGGGGAGAGAGGAGTAGAAGCAAAGAAATGGATTGGGGGGGGGAGGACCAAGGAGAAGATGATGGAATCATGGCAACATTTTTTGAAGGTGGGGTTGAATGTTTGATGGCATAAGCCATAAGCATAAGCACATGGGGGGGGGGAGAGCTTTTATTTCACATGTGGTCCTCCTATTGAATGAATGATTGGTTGGGGGGGGTGAAGGACAGAATTGTGTTGGGAAATTTGGGTTTTAAGGGTTGTGATGGTGAAGGTGAAGGTGAAGAATGAAGACAGCCCAATTAGAATTAGCTGGGACCTTCCACTTTGGTGGGTATACAATACTCCCCAGATTCCCTTATGAGCCTCCAAAGTCCACCTTTTTTATCTTTTCTATTTACCCTTTTCTTCTCACTTGGTAATTCCATTAAACAAGCAAGGAAACAGTAAAAAGCAAAAGAAGCGTCTTGAAAGTGGAGTAAAAGCGAAAAAGCAGGATCTTCCGAAGCAATCGGAGTGCTGCAGTGGTGAAAGCGTCAGCCCCGAAGCGAATGATTATTAGTGAACGGTTGTCGTGATATTTGGTAGTATTTGCAGGAAGGCTATTCGCAGCGATATTGGGTATATGACGGAAATTTCCATTTTGAGTATAGAGTGATATAGATGAATGAAGGGTATATGACGTAATTATTAAAAAAGAGAATAGATAAAATTGGAATAGATTTATGATAGGTAAAGTTTTAGATCTTCCATTTGTTGGGATTCCTTGTACTTTTCCCAAACTTTTAAATTTAAATGTAAAGGCTGCTTTTGGAAGCGAAAATATAGTTTAGATCTTGAATCTTTCATTAGCTGTTGGAGATCTTCCCAAAACTTATAAAATAATATATATTTTAAATCTAAATTATCGTGTTTTAAAATAATACTCAAATTAGTATTTTTTTTTATTGTCACATCATCAAAATGCAATTCTTGACTCTATCTTAAATTTTTTTAAAAAAATTAAGCGTAATCATACATTATGGTTTAATTCGGCGAAAATAGCCTTAGCCCACGGGGGCATATGTGACATACCCCTCCTCAGTTTTTTTTTACAAAAAAATTATCACTTGCAGATTAGATTTGAACATTCATAACAATTATGTTCTGTTGATGTAAATCTTATCTTAATTAATTCTACTTGAATTCGAAGTTTGTAAATAAATATTCCTCTTGAACTAAATTTATAAATCCGTCATTGCTTATAATTAAAGTTAAAATTGTAATTACTAACCACTGTTTTAATTTTAAGTATAAAACTATTTTGAACTATTTTGAAAAATTTAAAGTATAATGCATTAGTATGATTTTGATGATGTGGTAAAAAAACTAGTTTGAACGTTATTTTGTAACATGAATCATATAAATTTTTTTGTCAAAATATTATTTTGGGACATGACTCCCATTCTAATTCCATTCGATAAAATATGTACTTTCTTGAAACTTAATTATTTAAACAATTAAATCTTCAGATTTGGGTGTATTTATAGGTTATTGAGGACAATAATAAAGTGGCACATCATTTGAAAAATAGGATTGGTCAAATATAAATAATTTAAATTTCAGAAGAAAAAAATATTTTATTTATTTTAATCAAATCTTTAAATTTGTCGATGTTTATGCAGTGGGTCTGAGCATATCACTGTCTGGTCGAGGAATTGCTAAAGAAGCTCTTTATGTCTTACGATTCTCATATTTTATCTAAACGGAAAAATCCAAAAAACAAGGTACGATTTTATCTGACTACGGTGTATTTATAATTTTATTTCTTTATAATTTAATTAAGAAAAATCCAATTATTTTTATATTATTCTAGCTGTTCTAAGGTTAGAATCACAAGTCATTTCACAATATTTGTTTTTTAAAACGTATAAAAATGATAAAAAATATAATGAAGACAATGTGCTAAACAAAAGAGAGTTTTGGATTAAAATAGAGTTTTTTTAAATACAAAATTAGTTTTTGGTTTGAAAGTATTGTCCGAAAATAATACTTACGGACCGTGAAGCGACTGATAGTTATCGTATTATTTTGATTATCGCTGTCGTGGACGAAACTTTATCGATGAAAGTTCGTTTTACTTGTTGTCTATAAGATTTATCGACTATTAAATCCTCACGACCTTTCTTGCTCCTGTCTACTCCCAATGTCTTAGTTTCTCTCGCGGATTCGCGCTCGCCATGGCAATGGCTAAGGCTTGGAAATCAAGCTTGTTTCTTTCCATAATTTCTCTTGCGAACTCAGATTTATTTCATCGGGTAACCCTTACATGTTGGAATGTTTTTTGTTGAAAAATTCTTAAATTGTTGGTTTTATTAGTGTGTTTTGTTGATAATGTAGTGATTAAATATGTATTTTATTGAGAAACAAACATAGAGTGCATAAGGTCTTTTCTGGTAGTTGTTATTTAGGTGCATAAGAACTTATTTTGTAGCTATTTTTTAGGTGCATAAAGTTGCATTTGGTAGCTATTTTTTAGGTGCGGAAGGCTGCGTTTGGTAGCTGTTTTTTAGGTTCACAAGGCCTTATTTGTTTGGTACCTGTTTTTTAGGTGCATAAGGCCTTATTTGTTTGGTAACTTCTTTTTAGGTGCATAAGGTTGCGTTTGGTAGTTGTTTTTTAGGTGCATAAGGTCTTGTTTGGTAGATGTATTTTAAATCACTTTTTTTTTTTAAATGTTGGGTTGTCCTAAACTGTTTATAATTATGTCCCTCTAAAGCATGCAACTAATAAGTAATTGGATTAAAGTTTTTGTAAAACTTTTTTTCTTAAACTTTGCCCCCATGACTTTTAATCATAACTTCGCTACTGGGTAAACGATAGTGGTTCTACAAAAAATGCATGAATAAACATATGTAAATATTTATATTTATAAAAATGTAAAATACTAGTATCTTTACGATTATAAAAATATTAAATATGTATTGTTTCGGATTTTTTTAGGATATAACCTTTTACGATTTTGGTTAATTATAAAATATTATCATATTGATTGTGGCATCCATTAATGTAGGTTAAATGACATGGATAATGACCTCTGTCATTATTTAATTTATTGGGACCATTTTGTATATGTCAATTATGTATGTTTTCACTATTCACATGATATGTTATTACAATGAAAATCTACTGAGTATTGGAACACATGTCAAATATATCGTGAACAAATATGTCATTATGCCTTTGGATGTACCGGTTGATTGCACGTTTGAACAATTGGGTGATATGATATACTCAAAGACAACCATTGATAAACAAATGTTAAAATTAGTCATCAATTGTAAGTATCATCTAAAAAGTGAAAATATGTTATAACATTTTCCAATATGGGATGACAGTAATATGTACTGAATGTTGAACATGGTTAACACAATTGATATGGAGGAAATTGAATTATATATTGAGATCGTTCAAGTCAAGCCACAAGTTAATCAATATGTAGGTGACTATACAGATTTATTGGTTCCTAAAAATGATAATGTTGTAAATTTTGACTATGGTTGTGGGCCTCGTAGCGGTCCAGCACTGGATACTGACAGTGTGGAGTATGTGGAGAATATGGAGATGATGAAGACTGCGAATATGACAAAGCTAATGTTGAATTTGATGAAGATGTTGATGATGAATTGAATGGAGACTTAAATGTGCAAGTTGATGAACATGTATCATCCTTCCAGACTTTCAACCAAGTTTTGGAGAATGAGCAAGGGATACATGTATCTGCACATGCAACATTTTGTGATATATCAAATAACCCAGATGCTGAGGAACCATACGAGTCATCCCCTGTTCATTATCACTTACCACCATCACCTCAATTTGAATATGTTCAAAACTTTGGTAATGCTATTTATAGTCTATGGGTGCAGCATACTACCGGATACTAAAGTGAAGAATTTATAGTTTTTAACTCAAAATCTAATTTGCAAGAGGCTATAAAAATTTATTCAATTAAAGCACACAAAGAGTTTGTGGTTGTTGCATCCTCAAAAAAATTGCTAGTTTTAAGATGTAAGAAGGCCGAAGAATGTCAATGTCCATGGAAGTTGAGTGCCATGCTTGTGAAAGACACTTGTTTATTTGTTATCAACAGATATAAATGGTCGCATACTTGTGTCGATCCTTGCCTTAATTGGGACTATCATCAATTGGACTCAAACTTGGTTGCTGCTCATATCAAATAAATTATTAAGGCACAATTCACTTTGTTTGCAGTTGCTATTCAAGCAAGTGTGATGGAGAAATAGGGATATAAAATTTAATACAAAAAGGTTTTTGATGTAAAGCATAATTAAAACACTTAGACAATTATTTGGTGGCTTTTCTCAATCATATACAAAGCTGTCATGTTTGTTATTGGCCTTAGAGCAAGTAAGTCCTGGATGTGTTGTAATTTAGAAAATATTTGATAGTAATATGCCAAACACTGAGATATTTCAATGTGTTTTTTGGTCATTCAAGCTATCTAATTGAAGGGTTCGAACATTGTTGTCCCATACTGAGTATTGATGGTACACATTTGTATGGGAAGTATAAAGGCATGTTATTGATTGGTATAGAGTGTGACAGAAATAATCAGTTGTTTCCATTAGCATATCCTATTACAGAAGGCGAGAATATTGATAGTTAGGGATTGGGGAGAGCTTGTTTGTGATGCAGATGGAACCTTCAAGGAGGGACCTGTGCGTATCATGGATAGCCAGGATCAGGTTTTGCGAAGTGAGACCGTGAGACTAGTGAAGGTGTTGTGACAGCATCGTGGAATAGAGGAGACAACATGGGAACACGAGGACACCATGCGTGCCAACTATCCCTTCTTGTTTAAGGAAGAAGGTACGTTTTAGTCATTGATATTAAATAATTGTTGCATATATATGCATGAGATTGTATGTGTTGTGTGTAGGAATTTTGGGACGAAATTCTTTTAAGTGGGAGGGGGGAGAATGTAAAACTCGAGAAAAATTGAATTTTTCTAAAAAAAGGCAAAATAGTAAATTGTCGGAATAGTACAGGTTGAAAACCTGTAAATTTTCTAAATATTGGATGACAAAACGAACATCGCCGTTAGATTCATCTCGCGAAATTTAGTTACCAAAACGAATTTCGTTGAATTTTGTTATAGTCATATTTTCACGTTTTTCGAGGTGATGAGTGTCCAATAACTCCCAGGGACGAGATTGTTTACGAAAATTTCAGAAGTTGGGAAGTGACTTGAGTTAAGTTTATGGGATATGATTTGAAGTTAAACCGAGACAAAATAAATCTCTCCATATCAAAATTGGATCCGAATGAGAGTGGACACGTGGCACGACGTGAGTACACTTATCCCAAGCAAACTTAAGTTAGGACAAAAGAGACTTAGGGCAGAAGGAGGGATCATTTTTCTGCTGTGTACGCGTGAGAGAATAGGAGAGAAAAATGAGAGCCACAGGCTTTCTTCCAAGATCTCTGAGGTTGATTGGTCGATTTTTCGTCGGGCGAAACAGTTCATTGCATCGATGCGGGGTATGCGTGGGTACTTAGAAAGAAGATTTCGCCAAAGATCAAAGAAAGAAGATGTCGGGAATTGAAGTTGTCGAGTTTAGGAGGCCTCCTACCCGTGTATATACGCTTCAAGACGTAAGTGATTCTTCCTATCTTGTCTTACTTTCCATCTTTAGGCCCGAAAAATAGGGTTTTAAGTTTAAGAACTGTTTAGCGAAAGAAAAAAGCGGATTTTTCGAGTTATCAACGATGTTTTTGCCTATGCGAGAAGGTATAAATCTTCTTAGGGAAGGTGGTTCTTTGCAGGCGAGAAGGAGGATCGCCTAGGCGAAGAGTGCTGAGCATGGGCATGCGCTGGCGAACCCAGAAGATAGTGAATGTGGACTTTCAAGTCGCCTAAAGCGGCCTGTGACTTGGGGGAAATAGTGGTGCAATGCGAGCTTGTTTGGGGCGGTTTCATGGCCCGGTTTGTGATTGGTTGTGGCTTGCTTCGGGGGCCAATATGTGACTTGATTAAGAGTGTCATTGCTTGACTGAGAGTGACATGTTTTGATGTCAATATGTGTGTTCTAATATATTGACATGTGATGAGTTTATATGTGCAGATGACCATGGCGTGAAGCGATTGTTGGTGTGTCCTTTGCCCGGCAATGTAGTGACTTTGTTTGAATATGTCATATAAGTCTTTCGATGTATTGACATGTGATGAATTAGTATGTGCAATGGCCATTACATAGCTTGATTGTGTATGTGTCATTGCTTGAACATAGAATTACATGTTGCATGTGAATGTTGACATATGCTTGTATGATATAATGAAATGAATGAAATGATGTATGGAAGTCATATGCAGGTGATGTGATTGTCCATGACACTCGGTAAGTGGTGTGGATTGTGTTGTCCATGTAACATTCATTATAAATGTGATATGATATAACATGCAATGACATATTGCATTGCATATGCATGGGGACATCACATTAAATGGGTGTGAGTGCATGGTTAATGAATCAACATTGCGTTTGGTGTTTGATTAGGTGAGCTCGATTAAATGGGACAATGTCCAATTTAGTCGCACAGTTGAATAAAGTAGTAAAGAAAATATGTGTTGGGTATTAGCAAGCAGAGATAGATCCCCCCTTGGGTGAAAGACCCGCCAATTATGGTCAGACATAGCCTCCAATTGTGAAAGACCGTAAAAGTGTCTAGGTTTGCGAAACCTGTGGTGTGACACAAAAAATTATAGACTCATAAAGGCGCGCGGTTTGAATATAAAATGATCGTTGGGGGTGTATCGTTAGAAAACTTTTGGTTTATAAACAAATGAAATTTGTTTTGAAAATGATCATTAGATGTCATCCAGAATGACAGTTTATCACGCATGGGCTTTAGTATTGTGTGATGGAGTCAGGAAGGACTCAGATGTGATGAGAGTTAGATAGAAGCTGGGCGTAGTGCATGATTGAGTCTTGCTCTTATTTAATCGCGTGACATGTAGGATTGATTTAGAATTGACATGTTCTTGTGGAATGTGAATGTTAAATGTTGAGTGAATGTGCGTGTGCCCAGGTAGAGTAGTACTTATAGGGGTGATACCTGCCCAGGCGTGACTTTCGCTTTTTATGGGATAACATTTAAGGCGCAGGGTGTACACAGGTGGACGACGCTCAGTTGATGCTGTGATTGTGAAGAAGGCCAACATGTGACCTTGATAAATCTTTTTGTAAAAAGGGCTTGGAACAAACTAGTTATATCACGTATTTTAGTATAAAAGAATTGTAATTAAATTATTTTTGGACTATTGCCAACATAGTCGGGTATGTAATAATGATAAGAGGGTTGTGATCGGACTCTTACGGACTGTTTTAAGTGTATTATTCGCATATTTTCAACTTAAATATGGATGAACGAATCTTGGTAAAAAGGGATGTATCGAGATGGTGCCGAGTAATTCGGTACCTACAAGTAATTGATACTAGTTTGGTTTCAAGACTTATATGTGCGATGACCTAAGATAGTATTTACACGAGTTGATCTTTGATAGCGGGGCTGGGTTTTGGGGATTCTGATGGCGACAAATTGCCTTGTTGTCGCCGCGTCGCTAAGCGTGGGCAATACTTTCAAACCAAAACTAATTTTACAAATTTTTTTTTTGAAAAACCCTATTTTAATCCCAAACTCACAAAAATGACTATTCTCTTCGCATAATAAAAAAAAATATAAGTAAAATTATTTTGAATATATTTTAAGAAAAAACCTAGCCTTATTTTATTTCAACCTTTTTTTTATGTTATCATTTTTTATTTTAAGCAAGAAGGGGTGATATTTTTAGTTATTATTAGCCTGAAATCACATATTTACATCTATTTCCATTATCGTCTTACTTAATAAAGTGGCTATTCCACAATATCTAGGTTTTCATTTGTTTTTTCGGTTTTAGTCGCCATTTTAGTGCGATGTGTGATTATCGTTGTTTTGGTAGAACGATCGATGTGTGGTTGTCATAGTTTTGATGTAACGTTTATTTGTCATTGTTGTGATGCGACGTTATTTATGTGAGGGCGATTAAGACGAGTAAAGTATATTCGATAACCGACAAGAAATCAAATCAATAATCGTCAATATGTTACATAATTCAAATCATAAGTATTTTAGTCATAGTAGTAATATCAAATGTGTAAACTCAACTATCAAACCTATAAGTTTTGAGTTAATTTTTTATGTTATTAACCTTGATTTTGTTTCATCCTTTATGATTTTTAGCGATTTTGATTATATGTTTATATGAATGTATTATTAGTTTGAATAAATAAAATTATTTTTCTATTAAAAAAGTTTAAAAAAGATATATTCGTTTTTTTAAAATATATATTCAGCCGTAAAAATCTTAGGACCTTAAAACGACGTCGTAGTATGTACTGATGTTTCAGCAGTTTCACTTTCTGGCATGCTCTCTCACCTCTACGGTTATCCTTGATTCCTTATCAACAAAGAAGGCGCTGGAGGGAGAGAAATGCATGCCTCAATCCACCAGCCCTCTTGCTCTTTCCCTTCTCTCTGTCCTCCATCAACCAAACAAGGCAAAAAAAGTTGTAAAAGTTTGATCGAATCAATTGCTGATTCCTTTTGGTTTTTGTTTCTGACGCATGTGATTTTAACTTATCAGGATGCTGTAATTCGAAAAAGCGAATTTGGAAGACTCAGCTGTATAAAACTGCAACCAAAGCAAAAGCAAGAATGATGATGAACCCTAGAAGCAGTAAAGATGACGAGAATTTTCGGGACAAGTGGGTCATAGGCTTTATCTGGGTATGGATTTTGGCACGTCTGGAGCCAGGTTTGCTCTTATTGACAAGCAAGGAACAATTCAAGCCCAAGGAAAGCGGGAGTACCCCCTTTTACATATGGTAATCTTATGGGCTTCATTCTTGAGGTTTTCTTACATTAAATACAGGGTAATGAATGCAGTTCATTAAAATCTTTATAATTATGCTTGCTCAGAAGCTGAAATCAGGGTCTGGTTTGATTCTTTGAGTAGGCCTACGATCTGTAGCTGATATTCATTTCCCATTACCAAAATAAGTTGCTTAACATGATCTTAGAGTCTTCCCAAGTTTAGAATTACACTGCTTCTTTATCTCCCCAAACCCCATATATTGAGCCCATCTGTAAGCCCAAAGAAGAACCAATGAGAGGGATGTGGCTGATATGCATTGTTGAACCGCCATTACCGCCATAATCAATCAGTTTAAACTTTTGGGTCACAGGTTGAATTGGTTGGTTAACATAATCCATATATAAAGTAAGCTAATTAAAAGCCTAACACTTGGTGCATAGCTCAAGTTGGTATTCACCAGTAACATATGAGTGCTGCATGATTGAAATTGAAGGCTTGGATTTAAATCCATGTTGTTCAACGTTCCAATTTGTAGCAATGTGACCGTCAAGTGAAAACTGTTTCCGGTACAGTTGTTTTTTAATTGGTAGTTGATATGGGTTGGATAGATTGTGCATTGGGTAATTTTTGTTTTGAAATTGGGTGGTTTGGGTAAATTTGATAGATAAGTGAATATCTCAATGTTAAAGGGGACTTATGGTGAACTTTGGTGTGCCTTGTACTATTGCTGCAAGTTCGGTTTAAGGAAAACTGAGAAGCTTGTTTTTACTGTCTAGAAAGAATGAAGAAACAATGGATTGGGTGAGCTCCTGGAAAATGACACTTTTTTCACTCCTTGAAGATGTTCCAGTTAGTCTCCGACCATTGATTGCTTCCATCTCTTTAGATGGGACTTCGGCCACAACTATCATTGTAGATAGGTAGATAAGTTCAGAAGAAGAAAATTTGCTGATCGTGTTATGTTTTTTTTTTTACACATTGATCTCTACTTTAAGCCCAGCATCTAAATTTGGTGATGCAGCACCACAGGAGAACCATTATGGAGACCTTTCCTCTACAATGAGAGCTGTCCTGATGCTTTGCCATTAGTAAAGTCCATTGCTCCTGCAAACCACACAGTCTGTACTGGTTCATCTACCCTGTGCAAGCTCGTCTCGTGGTGGAATTCTGATGATTCAAATAAAGAACAGGCACTATTGTTGCATCAAGCAGATTGGCTGTTGTGGCTTCTTCATGGAAAGCTTGGAATTTCGGACTATAACAATGCTTTGAAGGTATTAATTCAATCTGTATATTAAGTTATTAACCCTTTGCATTCTTGTTCCATCCCTGCCTCTATGATTGATAAGTTTCAAGAATGCAAAATGAATCATTGTTTATGTGATACAGGTTGGTTATGATCCTGAACTTGACTCCTACCCGTCTTGGCTGCTTTCTCAGCCATATTCAAGAGTATTACCTTCTGTAAAAGCTCCTGGAGCTTTGATTGGTTATTTGAAGGAGGACATAAGATCACAGTTTGGTATGTTTGTCCGTCTATCAAGTATCTCAATTATGAATTCTATGTAGTATCATAGTTCTCTTCCTGCTCTACGCATTCTTTAGCTGCATTGGTATCTGAGAAAATAGCATATTGATGAAATTTATATGCTAACAAGTAGCAAATGGCATCTTCCGTATTACTCTGTTGCGTTCTTTTATGGGAATTGATTTCAAGCCCTTGTATGTCCAGTGTTATAATCATTCAAATTGGTGATTAATATTTCCATTGCCCCTTAGTTTCTCAAATTAACACAGTATTTCATTTTCTTAATGCCTAAGCTCTTAATCTCCAATTCGTCTGATCCTTAGCTGACCTTTCTCTCTCTGCTCTGTGGGACTGGACCTTCCCGTGGCTCCCACTCCAAGTCACTGAAGTTCCCCAAAACTATCCTTCGCATGTACCTGCTTTCATTGCATGATCAATAGCAAAAAGATGTAACTGGCAAATTGTATTTATGTTTGAAAAACCACAAATTTTCAAGTAAAAAGTTTCCTTTCTCAGTACAATACTTTTGAAATGTCAAGGGAAAATAAGCTCATTGGAATTTAGTTAAGACTATGCAAAAGATCGTAGAAAGATGTACGATGATCAGCAATGGTTACCTGTCATGTAGTTCTGAGCCTGCACCTAGCATTTTCACTTACACAGTAATTGAACTCTAGATTTATGGCCTTTTGTATCCAACGAAGAGCTCTTTTCCTCTCGAGTTTGGATGAGCCACACATTTTTCTTGGTGCTCATTTGAACAATTTGAATTTGATTACCTAAAAGAGTGAAGACTTGGAAATGTTTTGACTAATTGTTGTTTCATTTGGTACTTCCTGAAATTTTTTTTGACAGCATTGCAAAATTCCGGGCCTTCTAGTCTTCTTAAACTTTCCCTGATGCTGTATCGGAAAAAACTTGGCAGGTTTTCCAAAGGATTGTGTTGTCTGCACAGGAACCACTGATAGCATTGCTGCATTTCTTGCAGCTGGTGCTACGCAACCTGGAAAAGCTGTAAGATTTCTGCTAGACTTGCACCCCTGTTTTCAACTATGAAAAAAATTTATGCACGCATTTCTACTTTGTTGATTGGTTTTCCGGGAATGCTGTACAATCGCTTTGTACAGATGTGGCTTGCCTGTATATCTGTTCATATGGAGCACCTATTGCATGTCTTCTTAATTTTCCTATTACTACACAATGTAGTTAGATACAAAAGCCTGTTTCAAACTCTCTGAATATTATTCATAATCTTGGTTATTACAGGTCACGTCTTTGGGTTCAACACTTGCTATTAAACTACTGAGCACCAGTAGGATTGAGGATCTTAGCGATTTGGTGTGCAGCCATCGCCAGTGATAGTAACTGTTGGAGGTACTTCCAATACAGATTAGAACACAGTTCTTAGGCAGATTTTTACTGATGAGCAGTTGGAAGAATTGAGTGAACAGATTAATCCCATGGAAGCCTCTCCTCTGGATTACTATCCTCTGCTTGCTGTTGGTGAAAGATTTCCAGTGGCTGACCCAAAGATGCTTCCCAGGTACTTCTCTCTTTTTCTTTTTCTCTTAAAAAGTAAGAAAGAAAAAGAAAAGGAACCAAAGTATTAGGAAGAATCTGAACAAATTAAGAACCTGCAGTTCTCAATTGTTACAACATTTCCCGGTCAAACAAACCTGTAAAACATAGTAGAATTAGGCTGAAGAAGCAAATATATATATAGGTGACATCAAGGACCTCACCTTGGTTCTAACTTCTAACCATGTTCTTGAATTGTATAATTGTGGGGATTAGTTTGCATGGAAGGTATCTGCAATAACTTCTGACTGACAAAATAAGTAGCTATATTTGTGCCAGGAAGAAATGGTGCTCTCCATGCCGATACTAGTGCAGGCCAAGGGTTAAGTAATTCAATTGTGATCTTATCTTTGATTATCATACAGATTACAGCCACGCCCAGAAAGCAACGTTGAATACTTACGGCATTCTTGAATCCATTGCCGCGCATAGAGGTAGAAATCACTAATCTCAACAAATGTTATGAATGAAGGAATAATGGATAGTCCATAAACTAGATGGTTGTGTTGTATTCATTCATTACATCCTGATCATCATATATGGTGTTTGTTTGTTTGTTTGTTTGTGATTTCAGGCCGAGGGTTATAGCCTACTAAAGGAGATGGGAGCAACCCAGGCTGATGAAGTGTTCACTGCTGGAGGTGGTGCAAAGAACAATACATGGACTAAGATTCGTGAACGAGTTCTTGGTTTGCCTGTGAGACGAGCCGTTCAAACGGAAGCTGCCTATGGAGCTGCTTTCTTGGCACTTAAGGGTGCTGCTCTGTGACTGTGAGAGCTAGCTTTTCCATGGTATATAAATTTTCTGTCTGATCTGATATATGTATCTTCTAATAGTTAATTTAAACGCCTTCAACATGGATAAGAGATTCAAAGCTCAAGTTATTACAAGCTTGTCTTGGAGTTTTAGACATATTTAGGTCATTTAAAAAAAAAAAAAAACTAAAATATGTTGAAATTAAAAATAATGCCCAAACTCGTAGGACTTGACACTTTAAATTTTAAAATATTTTTTTAAGTTAATGTTATAGTTAGTGACTATGACATTGAGTTTAAAGATTTGATAATCGTAGTTAGTAAGCTGCGGTATCGCTATTTATCTTATTTAGTTAAAGCATTATTTTGATTTTCAACTTAGTATTTTTTTTTTTAAATAACTTATTTATGTCCAAAGCTCTTTGTCCTGCTTATTTATAATATCCCCAATGGAATCTGTGATTACTCTACATGATAGATAATATCCGTTGCCTAGTCATGGTTAGTTCATCAATCATCATGTGGGTAATAGTGGATGAGGAAATAAAATAAAAGAATTTTAGGGCGTGTTAAGATTTAAAAAAAAAAAAAAATTTTTTTTGAGAATAATTTTTGAATACATTGAGAATATTATTTTAGTGTTTTCTAAAAACTTTTTAATGTTATTTGAATTTAGTGTTTATGTTTTTTAGAACAAAAAATATTGGAAACTAAATGTATTTTCATGTTTTTTTTTTTTTTTTTGTCTTTGAAAAATAGAAAACATTTTTTAAAACTATTCTTAAGAACAATTTTGAAAACTTAAAGAACATCACCATGTGGTGTTTTTGAAAATTGTTTTTGTTCTTGTTTTTAGAACTAAAAATAATTTAAAAAAATATAAACCAAACATAACCCTTAAAATCAATGTAAAATTTTATTTATTTTATTGATTTTTAAAAAGTAAATTCAACCATGCCAAAATAATTTGGGAAAAGTAAGTTTCTATATTTATTTAAAAATATTTGTACATAAGCTATCGATAAAGCAAAATAAGTGATCAATAGATGTTATTTTTTATTTAAAAGTAAAAAATATTCAAAAAATTTTCCAAACTATATAGTAGATGAAACCGTTATTCTAGTTGATACTAACCTAATATACTTTGACTCACGACGAGGGCGAGACGGTGTATAAGAGAAATATACGCCTATATCTTGTGAAAGTGCGCGTCGCGTGGTATGGTGTCTTCAGTGAATGCGGATGTCGTCGCGGGGACGGTGTATTGACTAAAAGGTTATGCTTTTTAGATAATATCGAAAGATGGCTACAGGAGAGGAATTGAATATGTAAGATTACTGTATTGATTCAATAAAAGTATTGGTTTTGAAGCCTAGGGTTATATCTCCCCCTGTCACGTTCAATGGATTAATCTTAAATATGTTATTATTTAGTGTATTCCTGATATGTCAATGGCGGTGATCTTTTCTCTGAGGTATCTCTCGAGGTATATCCTTTATCTCGCGAATAGAATCGGGTATATCTCTATCCAGGCTGAGTATTCAGAAATGCATTAATGTCTAACCCGATTGTCACCTTGATTTAGGAATATCTACATTCTAGAATCAGCCGAAGTCTACTCTACCAGTCACCCCAGACTACCCTCGTCTCCTGGAATGCCGGTCTAAGTTGTAATTGTATACTTGATGTTGGCCGGACATTAACATACGATCAAATCATAGGGATAGGTTACAACATATTAAGAAATAAGCGAGATAATATAAAGTTTCAAACTTTAATCCATGAACATATGACAAGATTTTCAATATAACCCTAGAAATGAATCTATAACATCATGAATGAAGAAGAAAATGTTTAGTAGTAAAAGCATCATTCTCCTATATCAGAAAATATCAAACAATCAAAACTGATCAAATCCAGGAGCACTTCCTCGAAGTGCGGCATCCTTATCTTTCTGGAAATTCAGTGCACGCCGTTAAATGCGGCTTACGCATCACTTTACGGACTTCATACTTTAAATGATAAGGTGCAGATCTCGAGCTGACGTCGCGACGTGGCGGCGTCACGACGTGGAGACGTCGCGATGTGGGGACGTCGCGACGTGACAGATACTTCATTGCCTTGTTCCCATTTGCTCCAAAATGCTTCATAGCTGCTTTGCTCTTTTTAAGCTGATACTCTGCATTCTAGAGACATCAAATCGATATTCTAGTCACAAAAACTATAAAATTACTCACAAATAAACGGGAAAATGGAAGGTACTTGAGTATAATATGGTGTTTTTAGGCACTCCTCCTTATACGGCTTAGTTTGCTTTGCTTGTCGCCAGCGAGACTGAACGGGGATATTTTGCACCGCATGACTTAATCACGACTAACACTAAGACGGTGTTGCGCATCTTTGAAAAATAGAGTCCAAATTGGACTAACTCACACTCCCAGCATGTTGCTCGTAGTTCACAAAATGCATACAAGTGTTCGACTTTCGGAGAAAGCTCGGTTGAAATAGGTGAGTGACTAGTGCATCGAATCCCACATGGTACTTTCAATAGCCTTTCCCAAAACCCTATGTACTTATAATGAATGACCTACAGCATATCTTTTAGGTTCGACACTGAGCTTGGCTGTTCACATTTGGAAGAAAGCCCCAACTAGAAAAGGATAGAGCATATGATTTATTCACGACGAATACCTAGAAACTTCTACGTGCTTTACAAAATAAATGTAAGAAAAGCCATAGTCTTAGAAAGTTTTAGCCGAGTGTTCCTGTAGCGAGGATCCATTGGTGACTCCCCACCCGGTTGGTTGGGAGCACCGAGGCGTTAAATTGCTTCAAACCACCCCGAGACACTCAGCGAGCTTCGAGGGCCCTAGGTTGCATGAATGATCCATCTTGTCTATGTAGCGAGGCCGGTGAAGTCAATGACTCGGCCGAGTTGGCTCGGGGCATTAGGCTTTGACGAGGCCTGCGGGGCGTACCGGGATTACGATTGGATGATCTCGCTTATTCTTATGCAGATACCTATTTTTGTCATTTGTCTTTTCTTTCCTTTTCTATTGTTTTGTATTTTCTCTTTTGTTTGAGGCTCGATGCTTGATCCTCTTTTATTGGGTGTCCATCACTTAAATGGTTCCAGTCTCCCGAGGTGGTCGAGACTACGATTAGTTCAGTCTCGGCGCTGTGCATGCTGCGAAGGTCATTAGTGTGTGAGTGTGAGGAGCAGTGTCTTGACTACTCGGGATTGGTTCACTAACCCTTTCCATCTATTCAACCTAATTCACAGAGCATCAAAACATTATATGCATTTGAACATTCATGTCATTGAATTTAGTCCAAAGTGATCCTCGATTTTAACATGGCACACAAACATGCAATTATTACATATAGATTGACCTAACACAAGCGTGGCTTAGTACGCATGGCTGAGATAAAATTTGGACTAAACATGAACTAATTAGAAACACAACTATGCTTGAACAAAAAATAAAACACTGATCACCAATAAAAACACTAAAACAAAACATAACTAAACAAAATAAAACGATCACCACACCCCCACCCTCTCCCAAATAAAATAACGGTGTCCTCACGGGCGAAAATAAATAGTAGGCGAAAGGAACTCCCACGGTGATCCGCTACGGTGGTGGTGGAGGCGTGAGAAAAGCAAGGGTTTGGGCGATCACGGGCTGCAGGGCCGGCTGGCTGGCTGAAAATGGTGGCTGGTTGGCCGATCTGGAATGCGCATATGCGCACGGAGGGCCTCCAAATCTGTGAGGCGAGGACGGTGCTCACAGGTCTCATCGAGAATGCGTCAAGCGCTCGGTGAGGGAGAGCACTTAGGGTCGCCTGGAGTGCAGGGGGTATTTGGAGGAGTTGCGCTGAGGTTCTTCGAGGTGGTGGTGGAGGTGGGCGGGACCGGGCGACGATGTCTCCACAGGGATCGCCAGGGGATCCATACGAAGCCCGATACTCATAAAGCTAAATCCTCGTCCCATTGTGACCCCGAATCGTAGGTCCTCCCGGGTTCTTAGGGACACCGAGGTGTCCAATCGCAGCCCGATATGGATTTGATTGGGGTGAAGCGAGTATGGAGTGTCGATCGAGGGCACCCTAGGCTTGTTTGCCGCGAAGCCAAAGATTAGGAAGGGTGTCCCGGGTTCATCTTTGCATCCGGTTGCGCGGGACGGCATCCTCGATAACACCTTGACTATCGAAAGGTATACCACTGTAAGATGGCATGGATGACGCCAACTCGTGAAGATCCGCCTGCGTTCGTCGTCGAATGAGGCGCGGCGTGATAGTAGTGCGAGACTGCAGAATGAAGGCGAATGCGCGGCATGAAATTTCTTGCATGACCCCTGCTTGATTCTCCACTCACACGACCATTGGAGTCGATACGCGTATAATCTCGGGGTGGTCGAGGTGCTCGGGCCGTCGAGCGGCTCAGAAGGACTATCACTACAGGCTTGTAATAACGTGATCGACTCCGCCGCGAAATTACGACCATCGCCCCCACGCCTGCTGACTCTCTTCCAAAACATGAGGCGAGATTGGCGTAGAACTTCGCCTGCACTCGTCATTTCTTTGGATGAGGTGGTTGGCCTGGTAATCCCATAAGCCGCGATAGTCTTGCGGAAGAAGTCATCGGGGTGGGTGAAACCCCTTCTCCTTGATAAAGGATCGGTTTACCAAATGATGCCAAATAGATCAGCGGCTTCAAAATTCACAAACCGCCAGGCATGGAGGAAATGTGGGTCGGGTCCTCAGCGGTGAACAAAGCAGCGGGCAATTTTGCTTGCCGGACATGAGGTGCAGGTGTGAGCAAAAACTAACTAAAGATCCTCTTGAGCCTGAAACAACACGAACACCTAATGTGCTTTACAAAAAAATCGAACTAAATAACTACCTAATGACTCGAAAATCCCTAAATGGGACACTCGAGACCACAAGAGTGGCCTAGGCGGTGAGAGCGAGTACTTCTGAGACCTCTGGGCCCTTGGGGTGTAGAGTACCACGGAGTGATCTCTCTTGTACCCAAGCTAAAGTCGAGTACACGAGTGGTGGAAATGCCACTATGACCAGCGCGGTGAAGGGGTGGCTGAAGAGGTACTAGTGGTCGGTGAGCGAGTGGAAGGGTCAGGCCGGCGAGGCGAAAGGGAGCTCAGGCAGGTGTGGCACGGATGGTGCGCGAGGGTGTTAGGGTTTCGGTGGAGAGGTGTGCAAGGTGAAGGCAGTGAGATAATTTTGGCCTTAAACCGGGCGACGTCGCGGCGTGCGGGGTCACGTGTCGCGGCGCGTGCGAGTCACGTCGCGGCGTGACGGAGCTCGCGACGTCAGCTGGCGTTGGAACAGCGATCGGCGGCGTGGCGCGAAAAGTGGATTTAATCCCGCGTCGGCGGCGTTGGAATCCGCGTCGCGGCGTGGCCAGCGAACATGTAAAAATGGCGTCGCGGCGTGAAATCCCCGCGTCGCGGCGTGGCGGAATATGTAAAAATGGCGTGCGACGTGAAATCCCACGTCGCGGCGTGGCGGAAGAAGATCGGTGTCAGCGGCGTGAAACCGCGATCGCGGCGTGAAGCGAAGAAGGATCTATGAGACGGTGATAAATTTAGAGCACATTGATGATCTCTTGATCGGGAAAACCCTCTCCCTCGTACTTGTGACTTTATGGACTTGTAATGCCTCTTGAGCGAATCTTCCACTAAATTTGCATTCGCGGATTGCAATATTGTATACGAGAATTTAACAAACAAGGAGAAACACGATTACGATGAAAGCTAGAACCACATATTCTTGAAAATAAACAATGGAACTAAGAAAAGGAAAAGTTTAAAAACACTTGGGTTGCCTCCCGAAGCGCTATGTTTAATGTCGTTAGCTCGGCGGCCCCGGAGTGCATAATATGCTCGGGGAACCCGAACTCTATGATCAAACTACGACATCTTGTCACCATTCTTGTCAAAGAAATGATTTGCTTGTGCGTGAGAGCTTCGCCTCCATAATACGACTTCAATCGTTGGGTGAGTTGGCTTTGTAAATGTGCCTTCTCGGGATGTGTAACCGCTTGCAGGTGTGAAAAGACCTTGGATTCTTGTGAAGGTCGGACCATCGAGACTGATTTCCACGGAAAAAGCTTTAGGCGGGAATTGAATAGAAGAACTTGTTGTCCGTGCGTGAACTCCTTTACGGTGATGTGTTTATTAGGTGCGGTTTAGTCTTTTCCTTATAAATGCGGAAGATTTTCATAAGCCGTTTAAATTCATCGAGTTCGAGTTGGGTAGTCGTTTCGCCCGACCAATGTACTATCCATGTTTTAGCTGTCAAAGAGGTGGCCCCGATAGGCTCGATGCTCGATTCAGCACGGAAGATGACCGCGCTTTACCATAGCGACTACGAGCGGTGACATACCCAAAGGAGTTTTAAATGTTGTACGGTATGCCCAGTGCATCGTCCATCTTTTAGACCCGATCCTTCCTTGATAGTTAGCGTCTTCTCAGTGTTTGATTTCGATTTGATACTCTGCTTGTCTAGTTTGATGTGGGTGGTATCACCAGTGATGTCGATGGCGTACCCCATACTTTTACCAAAACCTTATCAATTACCTTATTGCGAAATGGGTGCCGTTATACGTGATCGAGCTTCGAGGAGTTCAAAGCGTGAGAATATATTCTTTGCGAGGTGAGCCACGATCTTGGCATCATTGGTGCGTGTAGGAATCGCTTCTACCCACTTCGAGACATAGTCTATTACCCAGCCAAGATGTCTGAGATTCTTTGTATGATGCGAGGAAATGGTCCCATAAAAATCTATCCCATAAATCAAACAATTCTACCTCCAAAAATGGGATGCATGGGTGGCTCGTCCTTTCTAGAGATGTTCCCGTTCGTTGACATTTGTCACGAGTGAAGCAATTGATGGTATCTTTAAACAAGGAAGGCCCGATAAAAACCAGATTGAAGCACCTTAGGCTGTGTTCTCACGGCCACAGTGTCCACCACGGTAAGTGTGACAATGGTTTAAAATATACGCATTTCATCTTGAGGCCATGCTTGTCTCGCGCTGACTTTGTCAGCGCGATTAATGCAGTAAAAGTGGCTCCCTCGATAGTAGTGTTTAAGGTGTGCGAAAAACCTCTTTTTCCTGGCGATAGTTAAATTAGGAGGGATACTTTAACTACCAAATAATTCACATAATTCGCGAACCATGGAACTGCCCTCTTTTCCTCAATAGCTAGGAGTTTCTCGTCTGGAAATTCGTCATTCAATGGGACATCATCTCTGGCCCCTTCCAGTCGTGAAAGATGGTCTGCCACTAGGTTCTCAGTGCCTTTCTTGTCTTTAATTTCCACATCAAATTCTTGCAACAAGAGGACCCACGGAGTGTCGGGTTTTGCATCTTTCTTGGTCATCAGTACTTAATGGCCGAGAATGATCGGTGTGCTGCGACTTTGTTGCCAATCAAATATGGCTGAACTTATCAAAAGCAAACCTGATGGCCCGGCGGCTCTTTCTACGTAGTGGCATAATTCAGGCGAGCATCGGTCGAGTTCTACTAGCATAATAGATTACGAAAGATTTTCGTTTACGCCCCAGGCGCCCCCGTCCAGCGAAGTCATTTGGCGTCACACATGAGTTAACGGAAAAGACCAATGCGGTGCCCACGACAATAGGGCTGAAACCAACGCGTCATGACACGAGAATGCATGCGAGCATTGTGAGATCAAATTCAATCAGGGATCCCTTGGACTAGTAGGTTAGATGGCGGTTTTGTAATTTGTGAAAAATCTTTGATGAAGCGCGTAAAATCCAGTAAGCGCAGAAACTTGAATCCGCACTACCCAGACGAGGGTGGAGGTAACTTTTGATTGCTTCAATCTTAGCCCTATCTACCTGCATCCTCTTTAGCGAGATCGATGTCGAGAACTGATACCCTCTTTGTACCATGAAATGACACTTTTCCCGATTGAGTACTAAGTTGGTATCTTCACATCTTGCGATCTGACTCTCAAGTTTTCTAAACAATTGTCAATGAATTTCCCATTCTTGAATCGTCCATGAAGATTTGGTGTCTTTTCCACCATGTCGGAGAATATGGCCATCATACATCGCTGAAAAGTACCCGGTGCATTGCACAGTCCAAAGGGCATCATGGGAATGCGAATGTACCATAAGGACAGGTGAATGTTGTCTTCTCCTGATCTTCAGGAGCTATGAATTTGGTTGTATAGGGAATATCCATCTAAAAAGCAATAATATTCATAACGCTGGTCGATCGAGCATCGTCTAAACGGCAAAGGAAAGTGATCTTTAGTGGCCTTGTTCGACTTAGATAATCAGCTCACAATCCTCCACCGTGGCGATGCGATAGCGTAAGATGTTGTTTTGATCGATGACAGTTGTTCCTCCCTTCTTGACCTTTACTGGCCGGGCTTACCCGTACCTTTAGCTAAAAATGGGATAAATCACCCGGTGTCTAGCCATTTTAGCACTTCTTCTGGACGACCTCCTTCATTGTGAAGTTTAACCTTCTACGTGCTTCGAAGGTCTATGTCCCTCTTCTAGTAAAATACGATGCATGCACATAGAAGGGCCCGAATCCTACGAGATCGATAGAGACCATCAGAGTGCGTGTTTGTGATCTCGGAGGACCCTCGATAACTTCTCTTCCTCTAGTGCGGTCAAAGATCTTGAATGATCGCGGGTAGTGTGGGTGAATGTATGCGAATAGATTTAGGTAGAGGTTTTTGTTCCATTTGGGTGGTTGCTTCGTCGATGGGACCGGCGTTTTAACTCCTTACTTCCAAAGATTCAGTATTTAGTCTGTGTCAGAAAGAGGTCCATCCATTTGACATGATGTACGCCTCTTGGCTTAGGTTCTCGGACTCATTCTCAGGCTAGTCTCGAAGGATCGGTGAGACCACTTTGGCTGAACCGTATAGCCTCTGACCATTTCGGCCATGAAGCCAGTATCACTTTAAGCTGGGTGTCTCACTGCCTCGAAGACATTGAATTTTACTTCCTCTTCTTGTACTCTCGGTTTTGGTTAAGCCCCTCGCACATCAATCATGCACTGCCAGTTCTTTAGAAAAGATCTTAAGATTATTGGTATTTCTTTATCTTTCCTCCATATCGAAAACGATGAGTCTGGCTGGAAAGATAAATTTGTCGGCCTTTATAGACATCTTCTATTATCCTCGGATGCTTCAAAGATCTGTCTGCCGACTAAAAAATGTTTGTAGTCAGGCGGGCTTCTCCTGTCAGCAGCTTGAAAATGGATAAGGGCATAAGATTAATCGCAATCACATAGTACTCTTTAATAGCATTTCGATTGTCGCGAGGATAGTGAAAGCGCACGGGTCCTTAAGCACGTGACCTACGGGGCGACCTTGCATTCCTCGGTTAAGTTCCTTTGTTTCGAATCGACTAATCGTCTCTTATGGGATAAGATGTCTTTCATGATTTTTACATAGCGGGCATCTGCTCACAGGGCATCGACAAATGGGATATTGATATATGCGGCTTTTTGAAGACACATCCATGAATTTCGTGAATTATCCGATTTATGCTTCTTGAGGCAGTGGGTGAGAATCAGTCTGGCAGCCTTTGCTTGAGTAGAGTTCTCACAGGTATTGTTTCTCCCGAGGTACATTCTTTATACGCATCATCTTTTTGCTCTGTTTGATTGACCTTCTCAATCTAAGCGTTTCTCTATTTGGGGTTGTAGCGGTATTTCGATTCTTTCCACTTCGGCATCCGCGCTGCTTTAACATGCTCATTCCCATCTCTTCCATGGGTTTACCTCGAATTACTTAGTAAAGACCGGTTGTCTTTCACGTCGGTAAATTTGCCATTTGGCCATTGTGCCTCCCAGGCTTCTCGGTTGTCTTTGCCAGTTGTTCAGGCGGGTTGCACAACTGCTTTGCATGTTGGCCTTCGTTTCATTCATAAAGGCCCAGTGGAAGTTAACATCGTGCGAGAGCTTGTTCTAAATCGGCTTTTTCTCGGAGGTCGGTTCCTTATTTCGATTCGATGACATATTGTTACGATTATTCCGCCGCCCATATCATGATTGTTGACTAATGCAGTTCACGATTGTTCGCCACCCTTGGCCACGATTGGTCGATATTATTTCCCCATACGGTCCTTCTTCCATTGTGATTGATTCGATTAAACTGGTTACGTCTTGGGCTTGCTCTCTTGTAGGGTTTCTGGCCCGACATTAGTCTTCGTTGTGCGGTCCTACGAAATTCACATAACTCCGTAGGTTGGTTTGGATTCGTTTGCGGGTTCCTTCTTTGTCACATTGGCATTTGATCGGTTGTGCCACATGATTCACAGTTGTTGAGGACCTCGTTATCACATTGCCACCAGGTAACTTCTTGGTGTAGCCTTATACTCTAGGCCAGCGATTGGTGTTGGTCGCGGCATCTTCTAAGTTTCATAAGCAGTGCGTGGTTTTCTTCATCGGTGCTCCTCGGTGAAGCATCGATCATTGTTTGGGTTGCATTTCTCGGACCATTATAGAAGGTGTGGACTTGCATCCATGCGGTCGGGCGGTGGTGGTGGGCACTTCATGATAATTGATGAAATCGTCCCATGCCTCTGCCCGGGTTCTCCCGCGAGTTGTCCCAAGCGTGATTTCTTGCACCGGTTGTGCGATTTTCGACGATTAGGAAGAACACAGTCGGCCCGCCAAATCATTCCATGTAGTAATGGAATGCGGTGGTTGGCCAGTTGCCGATGTTTGGCCGCATCCCCCAGTGAAAGTGCAGGAACAGCGCTGAGCTTCTTGACCTTTCAGATTTACAGTATTGATGAGCATGAGCCGGGGAAGTTAGTCGAATGTTGGGGTTCTCATGGGGGTAGTCCATTGGAATAGAAGCAACAATTGGTGAGTATCGAACTCATCTAATAGCATGAAGGATCATCTGTTTGTATATAAGCGGTCGGGTGCTTGATTCTTAGTGATTCCAATTCGGCCTCTACGTGGTTCGATCTGTTCCAATGCCCGAGATCTTGTTCTTCGAGTCATTTTTTCCTTGACTATTAGTTTCTAATACATTAAGTTCTCTTGTTCTCGGCCTTGATACGTGCGAGAAGTCTTTTATACGGCTCGGGATCAAACAGGTGTTGGTTATTTTGATCTCGATGTCGCATGTACTTCTTGAAACACATCTTTGCTTGATAACACGACGACAAACCAAATTACAGGGCTTGTAAAAATAAACAAAAGTAAAGAAAATTTGGTAACCATCTATTTGTAATTCTCTATATCAATTCCAATCTTGTCCCAGCAACGGCGCAAGAAGCAGCGAGGCGGAAAACACGGTGTATAAAATATACGCCTATATGCGCAAGTGCACGCGTCGCCCCAAGTAGTATAGTGTACTTTCATTGGTACAGGATATCTATCGCGAGGGCAGGTGTATTATTCTAAAGGTTACCTTTTTGGAATATCGAAAGATGACTCTAGGAGAGAATTCAAATATGTAAGATTACCTAATGATTCAATTAGTATTATTGGTTTGAAGCCTAGGGTTATATCTCCCCTTGTCCGCGATTCAATGGATTAATCTTCTAAATATGTTATTGACAGTGTAATTTACAATATGTCAATGGTGGGGTGATCTTTTCTACAAGGTATCCTCTCTCGGTATATCAGCCTATCTCGCCGAATAGAATCGAGTATATCTACATCATTCGATGACGAAATGCGTGTGTCCTAACCCCGATTGTCACCTTCGGGTTCGAATATCTCACATTCTCAGAATCGTGAAGTCTACTCTACTGAATTTTGAATACCCTCATCTCTCGAGATCTCGGATCTCCGGTGTAATTGCCAATGTTGGCGGACATTAACATCTGATCAAATCATAGGGATAGAATAGTTACAACATGTTAAGAAATAAGCCCGGAATAATATAAAGTTTCAAACTTTAATCCATGAACATATGACAAGGTTGATATAATACTGAAATAGATACAGAAGCATCATGAATGAAAAGAAGAAAATGTTTAGTAGTAAAAACATCATTCTCTATCAGAAAATATCCAAACAATCAAAGGCTTGGTCGAATCAGGGCACTTCCTCGAAGTGTGTCACTCACCTTTCTGGAGTCGGTGCTTTAGTTCGTGCGACACCATACCGCGCCGATCGTGCGTACTTTAAATGATAGGGTGCAGATCTCGGCGGCGTCGCGGCGTGGCGGCGTCACGAAGCGTGGAGGCGTCGCGGCGATGGGAGCGTCCGCGGCGTGAGCGAATCTTCCAGCCTTGTTCCCCATTTGCTCCAAATACGCTTCCTGCTTCTTTGCTCTTTTCGCTGATACTCTGCATTCACAACGAGACATCAAAATCGGTATTCTAGTCACAAAAACTATAAAATTAACTACAAAATAAACGAGGAAAATGAAAAGGCGATCTGAAGTATAATATGAGTGTTTTAGGCACTCATCAACTACTATCATAACATATCGGCAGTTTGGGATTTTTTTTACTTTTAACCCAAAACATAATTATTTTTAAATAACATCTATTGAAACCCTATTTTACTTTCTGGATTGCTTATGTACAAATGTTTTTTTTTTTTTATGGAGATAGGAACCTACTTTTCCTAAAATATTTTTTGTGGTTTTGATATAAATAAGTTTTTTTTAAAATATTAATATAGGTTAAAAATTAAAATAACGTTTAAATTAGTCCGTCTCAGTAATGGCACAATAATTGGTTAAGGTATTAAATTTTTTTTAAAGTTAATACTGTAATCAAAATAAGCGTTTTGGATATATTTAGGTTGTTTTAAAAAAAATAAAATAAAATATGTTGAAAAATAAATATAATGCCTAGTTTTATGTAAATTTTTTTTTAAGCTAACGTAGAATTTAAGTTTTTTTTTTTTTTTTTTAAATAACCTAAATATATCCAAAACTTCTTTTGGTTTCTATAAAAAAAAAACTGTGTACTTGATCATAATTATGATGACGACCAATCGTGAAGCTCAGTGTCGTGGTGCGGGTTCCAGCCGTTGGATTACCACCCCGAAATCGTGATTGGTTAGGATGGACGGCGGAAATTTGAAGAGGAGGATGATATGAAATCAAATCATGTAGCTGATAATGGGGGCATTTAATACCAGCTGCTCCTCTCTAGTGAAGACTAAATAGTAATCATTATAATATATATATCCATTTTCTCCTCTCTCCCACGCGCCCTTTCTTCATCTTCCTCTCCACGCGCCTCTTCTCATGCTTCGGCTTTTCTTTTGTTGTTGTTGATTTTTAAGAAAATACTATATTAAAATAATAGTGTTTTTAAATATTTTTTAGTTTAGTTTGAAAAATATCTGCATTTTTTAAATCAAGTAGAATTTTTATGATTTTCA
Organism: Tetrastigma voinierianum; assembly: GCA_016808115.1. Taxonomy (NCBI): domain Eukaryota; kingdom Viridiplantae; phylum Streptophyta; class Magnoliopsida; order Vitales; family Vitaceae; genus Tetrastigma; species Tetrastigma voinierianum. Next base: position 52,764 of record JAEQBH010003712.1, read on the forward strand.
AAGTTATTTGTTTTTAAATTCAAATTGATAAATATATAAAAACTAATTTGTTAATTTTAAATCTAATTTTTGTTTTCATTTTTCTCTCTCTTGATTTTCAAGATTTAACGTTATGATAAAGTATTTGATTAAAACGTTTTATCATTAATTATCAAAGGAGATTTTGAGACATACTCAAGTTACATTTTTTCTAACGTTTTAAATTAAGAGTTAGATAATAATGAATCATATTCCATTTTTTATAAGAATATAATATTATAATATTTTAATATAAAGTCAATAAATGTAAAAAATAAAAATAATAAGAGTTGAGATCTGACTTTTAAGTTTTGTTTTTTATTTTAATTTTATCAAACATTAAGTGGAAAATCGATATATTATTATTTATTTTTAAAATTTTACTTAAGTAAAAAATTTGTAATTAATTAACAAAATGGAAAAACAAATAATAAAAAACCAAACATCATTTTGAGAACTTTTATAAGAAATTATCTTTAATAGAAATTCATTGTAGGGCTCGTGTCCATGTGACATTATTTTATTTATTTTTAATACAAAATAATTTTAAGGTAGTAAGTTATTTTCACTTGACTTGAACTTAGGCTCGACTATCTTATGCTCGTGTTTATGCTTGTTTTAACTATGATCGTTTTATGAATCCACAAATATATTTTAAAAAATGATCAATTGTAGAAAGATGATTTGCATATGTGAAAAGAGCTTTTTATGTCTAAATCTTTTTAAAAATATGTATTTGAGCTAATGAGATATGCCTTTAAAGAGTTGGATTAGTGTTATAATTCCAATTGAATGGATGTTAAAAAAAAATAATTTTCATAAATTAGTTGATAAATATGAAGAATTTTACGGCATTTATAATAAAGAAAATTAATATCAAGAAGTTAATTTATTTTTTAAAATATGTTTATATTACTATTGTTATTATAGAAAGAACTAAATACTTTGGAAATTGTAAGAAATTATTAATTTAAAAGTATAGAAATGATTATTGTGAAAAAAACCACCATAAGACCATAATGAATATTTTGTTTATAAATTATAATAAAAGCATGTGGCTGTGGTTGTGTGTTTTCAAAATTTGGAGTTAATATTTTAGTTTTGTAGCCCTAGTGTCTAGTGTCTAGCGAGCGAAGAAGATGTGTATAGTCGTACGTGAAAGTTGAAACTAGAGCTCTCTCTAATCTCTATCTATAAACTTCTCAGACCTCCAGCACATCTTTTCAGCATATGTGTCTCCTTTTCCTTCCTCAGTCAGGGAGGTCCTCATCCATGGCGGCTGAGAAGACTTTGAACCCTCAAGCACCTGAATTCATCCCCACCTCTCTCTTCTCTGATCAATACCATGCACCTCCACCTCCAAATTCATGTCTCTTCTATCTCCATACCTTCTCTACTCCATTTTTCACACCTCTTTACGCAAACTCCTACCCACCAAACCCATCTCTGTTCATCTGCGCCGCGTGATTTCTCGCCAGTTCCTCTCAGTATCCGCCGCCGCCGCCTGTTGAGTCTCCAGAGGCTTCGTGTGGATGATTCGCGCGGGTGGAGAAAGAGTAGTGGTTGAGAAAGTTTAAGTCCGAGAATATTGGAGAGTAAAGGTGTTAGGAAGCGGTGGGTGTCGAGGAGAAGGTGGGGTTGGCCATGAAAGCCAGAATCAGCAGCTGGCGGAGGGGTCGAGAATATTAGCGACGACGACGATGATGATGATGATCAGAATCATTATTTTGGGAAGGCGGATTTGAAGCCTATTACTATTATTACACCCCGAAGAAACCCTAAGGATGTGCTGCTCATTCAACCCGGTAGCAACGTTACTACCGTTATGATCAGAAACGTACCTAATAAATACACGTATATATGCGCCTTTCTTATCTCTCTTTTTTTTTTTGATTCATCTTCTTCATGCTACACTTTCATTTGAAGTGTGTGTATTTTTAAGGTCTGATGGTAATTTGAAACTGTGGGGTTGTGTAATATGTTTTATGTTTTAATTTTTGGTAATTCTTTGTTGTTGTTGTCGTCTTATTTGTCAGCCGTGAAATGTTGATGCAATTCCTGGATGAGCATTGCATGAGAGAGAATCAGAAGCTAAAGTTGGAGAATGATTCTGAAGGAGAAGATGATCATGATCATGATCATGAAGAGCAGCGGATTGTCTCAGCCTATGACTTCCTGTATTTGCCCATAGATTTCCGGTATATGCTTATAAATTTGATTTAAGATCGAACTCCAAGCTTTAATTTTTATGTTATCATGGGGCCGGGAGGGTATTGATTCATGTTGGGTACAACAGTACAGGGATGAACAAGAGCTATGCGTTTGTGAACTTCACACACCCAAAGGCAGTGTGGAGGTTTCATGTTGCATCTCACAATCAGAAATGGGAACTTTTCCACTCTAAGAAGATACGTGAAATAGCCTGCGCTAAGATCCAGGTCTATCCTAGCCTCCCCAATCCCTATTCTTAATCATCATAGTTAAAATACCAGATCATCATATCTTCATGCATGTCACTAGTCACTACACTCCAGGCTTTGAATTTCTGATTTGAACAAAGTTTGCTTGCTTTATGTATTATATATATCATAACCTCCCAGTCCATACATATGGACATGACACAACAGAATCAGGCCATGCATATATATCTAGTCTAAACTATATGAATTATCATATCTGATGATCATGTATGTATGTATGTTTAATATAAAGTTACATTTGGGGTTTGACTTGAAATATTGAAGGGGAAGGAGGCACTGGTGAAACAGTTTGAGAAGACAAGCTTTGCGTGTGAATGGGAGGAGTTCCTACCGGTATGCTTCAGCCCTGCGCGGGATGGCTCTGGGGAGTTGGTGAAGCAAACCACCGTCGGTAGACTCATTACACTACCCACTCCTCATCCCACCCATCATCATCCCCTAGCCCTCTACCTCTCTCTCTACCTCTGGCCACGCTGGCTTGAGATGATTTTGAGTCCTGACATGACAACCGCGCCAGCTTCGTCTGCGTCCTCATCCTGTCACCATCATCATGTTTTATATATATATATATATATATATAATATCTAGATTGGGTCAAGTAATTAGTTGTTGTTTCATGTTGTAGAAACTAGAGAAACTCATGGTTTGAGTTCAGTTTGTTTCTGTTTTCTGTTGTGTAAAGATCAATATGTCCACCCACCCCCAATGTCCAGAAGTAGAAGGATTTTGAGAAGACAGAAAAGGGTGGTGGAACGTAGCACCTGGACTGTAATGGCGGGTGCTGGGGTCCACCCTCTTCCATGTTATATTATATAAGTTTTTATGTTATAAATTGTAATGTGTTGCAGGGACTGTTATGGAATATAAACAAAGTAGCCCTATATAGCTTTCTCTTCTACTGCTCTGCGTTTTTCTATATTCTCTTTTCCATTTTTGATCAGGTCTTCTGCCATAAATGTGCAGAAGACATTCTCCCATTCCACTTGAATTAACGCTTCTGCCATTCATTGTAAGTAGCTCATGATCTGAGTAATATTTTATGAAAAAAAAGAAAAAAAAGCAAAGATTTTATGTAAGTGATTTATCAGACACGTGCGGAAGAAACAGATTTTCTGAAACTAGCGATTGTTAAAATATTTACTCCCAACTTTTTACATTTTATTATTTATTTACATAACTTGCAAGGGTTGAGGTAGTGTGTTTGGTGAAGTACCAGAAAAGATATAGGCTGAAGCGCTCGAGAAATTATTTATGATGACTCTTGGAAGTTGGGAATCGAAATCTAGAGTAGTAATCATTTCACTTCGGTCTTGCTTAATTTAGTCTGTATGTCTTGTTTTATTGTCTCTTCAAATCCAGACAAAGATAAGGAAAAATGCCGAGTCTGCTTGTGGAGAGAAAATAAGGTATATAACCTTATGGAATTTTGTGTTTTAGACTTGCTACCCAATTTGGTTTTGGGTGGTTTATATTCAATCTGAAGTTTAGTGGGTGCTATTTTTATAAAAGGAAAATGTTAAGAAAAAAATAAGGATATATTGTGTGGGGTTTGCTCTCAAGACATGGACCTTTTTGTTTGGGTTAAGGTTTATTATCTATTTTGATATATTTTGTAATTTTTTTCAAACTCATAGTAAAGCTTTCATGTAAATTTGATGTTTATTTTTTTTGTTTCATATTTCATTATCATGTCATTGATTTCAATAAGTGTTATTGTTGAAATAAATATCGTGTCGTGCCAAACTCCTTAATTATTAATGAACGGTATATCTTGGATTCATGTAAGGTTGTTGAATATAATTAAGTTGAAGTATTCAAATATATATATATATATATATATATATATATATATATATATATATATATATATATATATAATTAAGTCGATAGTAGTTGAAAAAGAAAGTTTTTTTATAGTGTTAATTTAATTTTGAAGATGATAAATTTTCCCTTGGTTGATTCAGCGAATAAGAAGAAAATGGATCGCTCTTTCAATAAGAGTCCTTATTTAGAAATATGCCATGGAATGTTAGAGAAGGCTTAGAATGAGAGATTCCAATAAAGGACTTTGTTTTTTTGCATTTTCCTTCGTTTACTCTTACTTGAAGAAACTGAATTACCTATACTTACGTTGTTCTATATCAATTTTCAAATTTGTAATACTGGACAAGCATTTATTTATCATATATATATATATATATATATAAATAATAATACTTTAATATTATTTTAATAAAAATAAGGATAAGTGCCCATCTATTTAGAAACCAGAGCCGCCTTTGTCCCCTACAGAGGAGTGGTGACTTTTTTTTGACAATTCATTACTTGAAATGACCAATTCATGTTTTCTTTCATTAGATACGAGTTTAAGTGATTTTCGGTTTGTACTCTAGTTTTTTTGTGTAGATCGTCATTGATTTGTTGTAGCGTTTTGTTATCGATTTGTTATGATGTGTTTTGTTATTGATGATTAGCTTTTTTATGGTGTTTCCATTGATAGTTCTTGATGATACTTTACATTTGGAATCGGGCTTGGCGTCTTTGGTTGTTAGATTAGGTCCGTTTACCTCTGGACATTGAAACATACTGCAAAATAAAGCAAAGGTCGTGAGGGCTCGCCGTTGTCTCTTATTCTACCTAAGTCAGTTCTTTCCGGTAGAAAAATCAACTACTTAGAAAATGAAGTTTTGTGCATAAGTCAGCGTACCTTTCACTGATGGGGTGACCTGGTATTTATAATGGATGATCATGACAACTTTCCTAATTAGATGATGACACTGAATAATATGTTTCATTGTTGGAGGATGATACAATATATCTCCCATTGGGTAGGAGATCTTCTTTCCTTATCGTAAACTAATTAATAAGAGATAATCGATGGACAATAATTGGGAAATATCTTACTTTCCCGATTGGTGGAGATTGGGTGTTTTCCCCTAATATAGATTCCTTAGGCTGCTAGCCTTTTAAAGGGGCAAGTTGGGCTCTCGTTTCGAGCCTGTCTTTGAGGAATACCATTAAGGGCCTATTGCCAGTACTTGACCCATTTTAATCCTCAGCGTTTGGGCTTAATATCTTATCTTAGCTGTACTTATATATATTTGTATACTGCCTTAACATTCTTGTTCCCATTGTGGTGTTGTTTGATATTTCAAACCATCGATTGCCCTCCTAGCCTTTGGCAAGTGGGTGTGGCCCGAGGCTGTGTATCGCTGGCAGGTTGGTGATACACGTGGTTGCTTTCGGGAAAGTTTGATTAAGGGGCTTTGTCGTAGATCCCACGATCTTGTGATATGACGACTTCTCGATTTCTGCGTTTATTTCGGCTGTGGCTCTTGGTTTCCTTAAAAACGTCCCCTGATTGTTTGCACTTTGTTCCCTTGTTTTCGAAGCTTTTTTTTTGCCTCTGCAATTTGGTGCTTCCTTTTTTTCACAGTTTCAGCAATAGATTAGTGTTCGGAATTGCTTTTGAGAGCCGGTCCTTGATATCTTTGCTTGGGGCGGTGTCCTCTGTCTTTGTTTAGGTCTCGTGCGATCTTTTCTTCTCTCTGTCCTTTTGGTTTTGAAGTCTAGGCGTGCGGTTGCAGGATCACGGCTCACTTTGGTGCTGTATTCTCTGCAGCCACATACACTGTGGGTCTGGTCACTCCTGCATTACGCGCATGAGGTAATCTGTAGGCGTCTAGTTCGAGTCGGAGGCCCGTGGAATACGGCTTGTTGGCTATGGTGGTTCAGGATGCGCCCCGGGAGGCTCATTTTCCCATGGATAAGAGACGAGGTGCAAACTTAACGAAATTCGGTTCCCTAGAAGCAAGTATTGAGGTTGCTATTCGAGCGGCGAGGCTAGTGGGCCTAGCCGGGTTGAACCCTTGTACGGTGAGATCTTTGTGGCCCGGTATGGGCCTCCATTTGGGGTCCAGGTTTGGTGCCTCGACGTGCTAACCACCTACGTTGTTGAAGTGCCTAAAATGGTGTGCTTTTTTGAGGTGGTGTTCGAGAACGACCTCCGCTTCCCCTTGCATCCCTATATAAAGGGTGTGACGCCCCGATGCGCCTCTTAGCTTTCCCCGATACGGGTTGTTCTGGTGGGGTTATTAGTTGTCTTTAGGGACAAAGGCTTAGGTGTTCCCAGTATTGCCCTGCTCTTAGACTTCTTTAGTGTAAAGGAGGCTGCCGAAGGCTTTCTCTATATCTCCAAGCGCTCTAACGCTAAGCTGATCATTTCAGACCTTCCCTCTTCGAACAAGTTTAGGAAGGAATGTTATTTTTTTGTAGTGGCCGTCATTAGGAATACAATCCCTTTGATCGAGAGGACACCCTTGGCGTTCTGCCGTCTGGACTACCCCCGAGAACCTACGTGAGCTCTCCTTCGTTTTGGTTTGTTTTGGTCTTCAGCGGTCATAGGATATTTCTAACGTTGCTTTGGTCGTATGGCTTTTAGGTGCTCGACCCGACCTTAGTCCTGAGGACAAGGAGGTGAAGCGGAAGCTGGTGAAGTGCGCCCCGCGAGCTTATTCCGAGCTCATCAGGTCGGATATTCCTGGATCGTCCGGTGTGAGGCCTACTCGACTTCATTTTCTGAGATCCTCTCCTTTACGTCATGAAATCCGGGTCCTCGAATCTTCCTCAGTACGTTTCGGGCCCATGCTGAGAGCTACACGGGAAGAGCTTCGGTCTTGCTTGGAGGTGTTGGCTAAGAAGAAGAGGAGCGTGAAACGGAAACCTCCGAGCTCGCCAGAGGGCTGCCCCCCTGCTCGGGGCAAAACCCTAAGGGTGGGGGCCTCTCCCTCGTCTTTGTCCGTCGTCGGGACTGGAGACTCTTCGTGGAGGGAGGATGAGCCCCCCTTAGAGGTTCTCCCTATCTCGATCTGGAGTCCCACGTCGCGTGGCGTCGCTCCCCCTCCTACAATGCCTGACGAGGTGATGGGGAATAGTGATCGCTCACGAGGCTCACGGATGAGGACTCTGCCTCATGCGGACGTTCTTAGAAATTGTTTCGTCCATCTGCGTGATTAAAGGCCTCGGGAGGTGGGTGCTGCGGATTAGGAGGCTTTGGCTCTTCTTTTTCAAGGAACCGCTTCTGTACGTCCAAGTGCTTTTGTCGATATTTTTCTTTACTATTTCAATTCGTTTAGCTGAATCCCTATCTTTTTTTTTTTTTTTTAGGTGGCTACTTATGCGAAAGGCTTGTGAGGCAGGCGCCACAGGGGAGCTTTGCTAAAATGACGAGAAGTCTTAAGGCCAAAATTAAACTGCAAACCTCAGAGAGAACTAGTCTTTAAAATTTGAGATAAGGGGCGGCGGAACTTGTGAAGCGGGTCGCGACTGAAGCATGCTTCATTGGCCGGCGCGGCCAGGATAAGAAAGGAGGCCGAGAAAGGATGTGAAGGTTCTTAGAAGATGTGAAATTTGTGGTTGGTCGAGAGAAGAGATCGCGCGGTATCGGGGTGATCTGTGGGCCCAGATGGCTGACCCATGGGCTATCAGCGAAGCTTTGGAGGCGAATAACTCTGTGGAATGCCTGACAAAAGAGCTTGGCAGACTTCAGATGGACCTTGCGAGGCAGGAGGCTTTGGCCAGCTAAAGGGGCGAAGTGATAGCTGAACTCCAAGACGAGGCATGCACCCTGATATGGGCCTCCCAGGGTGAAGCCCTGGCAGCTCAGCATCTCCGAGGGCTTCAGAGCTTTCCCGGACACGGAGTTCGACATCCGACTCTCGATGAGAGGTTGAAGGATACGCCGGTGAGGTTGATGCAGTCGCGGTGTTCGATCTTGCTCATACGCACAGTGATTCTCGGGTTCCTCGGTAGCTCTTACGCCGCCTATTGGGGCTCTGCCTTTTGACTCCTCCCCTTCAGCAAGTCGGGGCCCAACGTCAGGCGTTTAGGCTCTCCCCTTTTTGTGTTTTTGTTTTTTGGCGCATCCTTGTGCGGAGCACAGGTTTTGTATTGCTTAGGCTTTGACTGTTGTTGATATACCGATTCATTGGTCATTTGCCGGCTCCTTTCCTGTTTCGTTGATTTGAATTGCCTGGTTTTCAAGCCACGAGGTCCTCCTAGAGCGGTTATGCTTTGCGGCGAGGCTAGGGCTCTAGTACCAGCTGAGTGGCGGCTGGCCTTTGAGCTTTATTTGTTGAGCTCTTGGGCTCTGAGCTGCGGCTCAGTGGCTACATGACTGTTTGAGGCTGTTACGCTACGAGGGCGAGCTCTGGGGCTCTGAGCTCGCCTTCATGGTATATGCTTTGTTTGAGGCGTGCGCTCTGCCGAGCGAGCTCTTGGGCTCTTGAGCTACTTAACAAAGTGGCTGGCATTTTTGACGGTTACGCTGAGACGAGTTCGCGGGCTCTGAGCTACTTGACTCCATGGCTACTTGGCCTTTTTGAGATGTTATGCTCTTCGAATTGAGCTATTGGGCTCCTGAGCTACTTGGCTCTGTGGCTACATGACCTGTTTAAGCTGTTACGCTCTGTGCATTGAGCTACTAGGCTCTTAAGGTACATGGCTCCGTGGCTACTTGGCCTTTTGAGTTGTTACGCTCTTCGAACTGAGCTACTGGGCTCTTGAGCTACTTGACTCTGTGGCTACATGGCCTGTTTGAGTGTGCAGCTTTGTGGCGAGGCCTGCGGGCTCTTGAGCTACTTGGCTCAGTGATGACTAAATGGCATGTTTGGTACATTGCGGCTCTGGCCCGACTCACGGGGCTTGAGTTACATGGCTCTATGACTACTTGGCCTTTTTGAGCTGTTACGCTCTTCGAATTGAGTTACTGGGCTCTTGATCTACTTGGCTCCGTGGCTACATGGCTTGTTTGGTACATTGCAGCTTTGTGGCCAGGCTACTTGACTCCTTGGCTACTTGACCTTTTGGCCCGGTTCGCTCTGCGGAGTGTTCTTGGGCTCTGACTCGCAGTTTCGTCTTCCCATGGCTGTTTAGTATTACGTGTGCGGCGAAGCTGCAGGCTCTGGCTACCCAGCTCGGGTGGCTCTATGGCTGTTGAGGCTGTTACGGCTTCTGCGAGGCGGAAGCTACATGGCTCTTGAGCTACATGGCTTCGTGGCTACTTGGCATTTTTGAGCTGTTACTCTGCCGAGGCGAGCTACTAGGCTCCCGAGCTGCATGGCTCAGTGGCTGCCTTTGTTTGGTGATACGCTCTGCGAGAGCGGAGCCTCTTGGGCTCACTAGCTACTTGGCTCAGGTGGCTCATGGCCTTTTGAGCGGTTACGCTCTGCGAACTGAGCTATCGAGCTCCTGAGCTACTTGGCTCCGTGGCTACTCGGCCTTTTTGACTTCATTCTCTTGGAAAGGTGCGCATAGCTTTTAATGCGGATTTATGGAGGATTGGAACGGACTGCGCGACTTCCCGAGCGCCTTGGCTCCTTTATAAATAGCGACCCTTCTATGATGGTGCTTATGCTTCCAACCTTCTTCCTTTTAAGGCACAGTCGGAGTCCGCGTATGATGAAGCGCCCCTTGGTCTGATGGAAATAAAATCAAAACGCAGCGGAATTAGGTTTTAAATTTTTTTAAGAAAATCTTATTTTGGCAGGAACCGTGCGAGCACGTAGTAATATCAAAGGTGAAGGTGAATCTATGCACATTCTTTGTTATAGGAGATTTGTTGGCTAGTAGGAGTTGAAACAACTCCACTTTACGGGTCTTGATTAAAGCCCTCCTTCCTTGAGGTGTGTGGGCACCAACGGTCGGATATGGAACAATACACTCACAGGTTTTAAATGCAGGTCTACGCTGGCATTACTCGACACATGAGAGCGAGAATCTACAGAGGGAAGAGACTCTCTAGGAGACTAGGGTTTGGAAAAAACCTCATTTTTTCCTTTTTCTTTTGGTTTCTCTTCTCTCAGGCGACCTTGCAGTATACCTCTGCTCGGGTTTTTATAGACGTTTCAAATCCTTGTAGGAAGGAAGCGAATTAATTATATTTAATATTCTTAAATTCAAATCCTTATCAGATAAAATGAATTAATAATATTAAAATTTAATTCAAATCCTTATCAGGATAAAGCAGATTAATTATATAATAACAATTCAAATATTATTACCGCTATAGATTATTTGTATTCAATGAGCAAGCGAATTAAATTAATTTAAATAACAACTAATTGTTATTTGTAATTCCAAAATAATCTCATCATTTTAAATTACTACAGAGGTGCAATTTATTCCAAATCATGAATCGTTCATTGTAGTAATAGGGAGGTGGAATTAGGACCCATGGACTTGTAATTCAAGCTCGATAAATTCAATAATTAATTAAACTCTTTATCATTATTTTAATTTATTAATTCGAGTTATTCCACTAAAAACTTGAAATTGAACTCTTGTCCTTACGATGTCGATTTTACTGAAAATTTCGTGTCATTGATTTAATCATTACATGAGTTCTATCCTCAGTGGTTTCCTAACTAGAGTGGGTGGAATGTTAGTTTTGCCCTCTAATTATATCTTGATCCTTAAATTCCATTAATCACTAGTAAACGGTTAATTCATAAACCTGTTATAAATTAGACGCTCAAAGCATTAAGTTCGGAACCAACGCTTAAGGGAACCAGCATCCGACTTCCATAGGAAAGGTTGGATTCCATGTCCATAGTTCACATTCATTTGCATACATCAATGGCCTCAAGACACAAGTATTGAGCTCGACATATGACTTTAACCTATGACTCAAAGGCATAGTTGACAAGCAGGAGTCTATGACTACTTAGGATTGAGACTGATTTGCATATGATCATCTAGCGTGTTTGAATTCTTGAGACAAAGCGGTGTTATTTAAAAATTAGCTGCTGCCTTGGTCACGTCTATTTAATCTTGTATTATATATGGAGCCTCCACTTTAATAATACGCCACATTAGTGACCGGATTAAGGTCACTTCATTTCTCAATGATAGCGGACCTTGATAATATTTAATTTGAAGATCCCAAACTTCAATTAATTTATTACGGACAATATGATTATAATCCATAACCTCGATCCTCTCGTGTATAAGCATTGCTGCCACAGGGTTATGGTTATTAATAAATATGGGATTTTTGACGTTTCATTCATACGTATACAAAATAGCTAAATGTAATAAATCGACACTTTTATTAATTTCATAAAGCAGAAATATAAATTCATGCTTCTGAGGGCACTATCCCTAACATTCCCACTTGCTCTAAGCATGTGAGACATGTTTTCAAACCCGACCCGAGATAAGTGACCCTCGAAGCGATTTTTGCAGGTGCGTCTTGGTGACGGATCTGCAAAGGTTGTCTTGCGTTATATATAACATCACAGTGCGATCTCTGTCGGATGATGCTTCCTCTCACATATGTTTCCCTCTCTTGTGACTCCTTGGTTATTTTGGAGTTTTCCACAGCTCATTGTCACGGTAAAGTACTGGGTTTATCCATGGCGAAACGCTTCAGATCGCATGAACTGCTTGAGCCGGACCGCTTCTTTGTTTTGCTTCACAAATTGCTATATTCAACTTCCATGTTAGAATCTGCGATCTTTGGATTGTTGACACTTCTCCATACCACGACTCCACCACGAGTGAATACGATCCAGATGTCGACTTTCTCTTGTCCTTGTGCAGGCATGAAGTCGGAATCGGTATATCCTATGGGATTAGGTGACACACGAATAAATCAACATATAGTTTCTCGTTCTCCTAAGGTTCTTGAGAATATGCTTTACCGTATCCGGTCATGACCAGGTTAGATTGGTAGCGGTGACAGTCCTATCGAATAGCGGATGTACGGTCTTGTACCGCGACATGGCATACATGGGTGCCCATGGCGAGGCGTGGGAACCCGTCTCATGTCCTCTTCTTCTGAGGTGTCGTAGGACCTTTGCTCATAGAGAGGATAATTCCATGTCGGGTCGATGGTTGGTATGCCGGGAATTACACGCATCAATCGATCGACACCTTATCAATATAAGATGCTTGAGACAGTGCCAGGAGTTTGTTGCGATCCCTTATGATTTGGATCCCAAGTACATAACTCGCTTATCCCAAATCTTTCATTTGAAACTTTTCGACTAGCCATTTCTTTACGTCAGACAATAAATACCTATCATTCCAATGAGTAGGATATCATCGTCTGACACGAACTACTTTGGTTTCCTTGATGGCCTTGTAGACACAAGGTTCATCAAAATTTGCTCGAAATTGAAGGTTTTGATCGTCTCATCAAACCTTAGGTTCCAGACTTGAAGCTTGTAATGTAGCGCCCATTTTAGGGGGTCCGTTGACTACCACGTCGGCTTCATGGTCTAAGTGGATACGGGTTGCAGGCTCCTCTTCGGAAAATTGGGCGGAGTCTCCTTTGTACGGGGAGCTCTACCCACTAACAACGCCTGCATGAAACCTGTCCCAAGCAGTCCAATATAATCACAATAATACAAATATGGATAAAAACGGCCTCTTGGGCCCATACTACAATATCCATAAACATACCAACTATATACAATAGTTACAAGAGTTAAAATTTTACTCTTATACAACACATATTAAAATCTAAAATTCTAATACATGTAGTACATCACAAAATCAAAGCCACAACTCGGCTTTCTTCTAAAGTGGCCTCTATGATGAGCCGTCTCCGTCACTCCTTTACGAAATAATAGATTTCCAGCGGGGTGAGCTATCGCTCGATGAGTGAATTGCCTAAGTGGGCTACTCTCCACCTAATTGCGGTGCAATGTGCTCCAAAAATAAATAAACACACATTCAAGCCGTCATGATCTACTTGAATATATGACCCGACTCGGATCCACGAGTCTCACGACTCTCTCACACTACGCTAAAGCCTTGTACTTAAAAATTATTGTTTTGTTAGTGGAACTGACCCTCCGATGTATATATATCAATTGGCGCTCGTGATTGATATATTATTTGTTATGGACTACCCTGCGATGAATATCAATTGGGCGCTCCGGCGGTGTCTTTTCGTTTGAACTGCCCTCCGATAATGAATATTTTTTAGGGCAGCCACTCGATGTTCTCTGTTCGTCTCATGCATTAACCCCTATAGTCCTAGGATGTTCTAGTGCATATTGAATCCATGTATGCTAATTCCAATACGGTCTAATTCACATGCAAAAATATAAACATGAATATATTCACATAAAAATTAAATCACACAATCATGTTATGTAATTATCATTTCAAACATCAAAATTAGCTCACTTGGGCTAATGATCAAACACAAACAATTGATTTGAATTTACTTAGCCAAACCCATATTTTCACAAATTATATTTGTATTCACTGTTAGGAGCATTGATAAAACCCTCGTTCTTGTTCTATCGAACTAAATCATCGGTTCACTTTGTGAACCCGTATTTCTCGGCCATTTCGGCCTCAATCAAACCAATACATGATTTATGGAACCATTGCATCACACATTTAACGGCTTAGTCAAGCTGGCCGTCTGGTACATTCGTAGATCTCAAATCCAAACATTTAAGTTTCCAAGGTTTGAGCAGTCAAAGCGACACGTTCAAGGCCTCAACTTGGCCAAACATTTACATGGTACTTAAACAAAGAATAAAAACCAGAAGTAGGAAGAAGCCTTTACCTCTTGGAGTTGAGAAACTCCTAAAATGTACCGAGCCTCTCAGCGTAAATGATTCATTCTTATCCGAGGCTGCCGTGGTGGTCGTGATATTCTATAAGTCAGACGTTATGCAATTTCTCCGTATTTGGCCACTACATCCCCCCTCCTCCTTTTTCTTCTTCCCACGTTTCTTTTGGCTTAATATGAAGGAGAAGATGCACCATACACTATTTATCACTTTGTGACTTAAAATCAAAATCCAAAATGTATTATGTCCCATACCGTTTACGAGTTTTGATGTGACATATCTCGATCGTCATTTTCATCATTTCTCTACTCATACCACTTATGGCGCAGGTACATGACCTATGTGACTTTACGTCGTATGTCGAAAATGTTTACGGCACGAGCGTGATACCTCGAAAAATGTATGAAATTCAAGTATCTTGGAATTAATGAAATTTTACGTGCTAGCTAGATTTCGCGAGACAATTCCAATGGTGCAATCCGCTTCATCATCCGATATCTAGAGAATAATATTCGGATTTTTAACCGAAATAACAATTTTGAAATCAAAATTACGATTTTGCCATTTTTCCATAAATTGGAATTTCTCGGGTCTTACACTTAAGCCCATAAATGGACCTAATGACTTGCGAGACTTTGCATCTTGGCGCTTCAACTGCTGAAACCTCTGGTTTGCATCATATAAAATACTTTCATCAAGATAACCATTCAAAGGGTGTGTGACGTCCATTTGCCATATCTCATAATCGAGAGCAGCGGCAATGGAAAGAAGGATGCGAATGGATTTGCATAGCCCCTATTTTTGGGAGAAAGTCTCTTCATATCGACTCCCTCCTTTTGTGTAGCCTTTGGCTACTAGCCATGCTGAGAATCTCCACTTTCCCATCCACCTCTCTTTTCTTATAGATCCATTTGCACCCAATGGGGCACGGCCCGACTCGGGAAGATCTCTGAGTTCCAGACGAGTGGAATACATGGAATTTATTTCTTCTTGTTCCATAGGTACATTAGCCTTGTCTGTCGGGATCATCCATCCGTGCTTTGTACTGATAATGGATCGTCATGACTAGTATCGGTTGCAACAACATTTGCTTCATCCGGCCCCTGTGTGGCGGTCGGTTGTTTAGAAACCCTCGATGTCGAGGTGCAATGACATCACAGCCATGGGATACGTAGTCTCTTTGTTCGTTCCCATTAACGATTCGCGGTCGTGATGCGATATGATCAGTTGTAATTCCTACAGTACAACCTTAACCGGTTTGAAGTTTGCCATGTAGTCATTTTCAGAAAGGTAGCATTTGTCGATACAAATGCTTTCTTATCTTGGTATGCGAACAAACCTCCTCGTGCCTTTAGGGTAATACAACGAGACATATACGTTCGCGGTTCTAGCTTCGATCTTTCCTTCCCCGGCACATGTGCGTGCCCATACCACGGATATGGCGTAAAGTAGTTTCACGACCACTCCATAACTCTAAGGGTGTGTGTTGGATAGACTTAGAAGGAACTACATTCAAAATATGAAGCTGCGGTTGCGTGCATATCCCAGAATGATAATTAGCGTGAGGTAGCTCTGTCATGAACCTAATCATGTCCAGCATTGTTCGATTTCTTCTTTGCCTTGCGCCGTTACATTTGGCAGGCGTTCTGGGTGCTATGAGGTACGGAATACAATGCCATGCTCAATTAGGTGATCCTTGAACTCGCTGTCAAGGTATTCACCTCCTGGTAAGATGTCCCGAAACCTGATAATGATTTACAAATGTCTTTCGGCTTATGTAGAATTCTTTAAGCTTTCCAAAAGTTTCGATTTCCTTTGCATTAGATGGCTGTACTCGATACCTAGAATGATGGAGTCAATGAAAGTGGCGAGTATTAAGTAACCATAGCTTGGACGTTAGGAGGAATTAGAGACATACGAATGTACAAAGGGTTCAAGATGTTCCCTTTGCTCACAAGCCACTTTTCTTGAGAAAGATCTCTTAGTCATTTTGCCTTCCAGATAGGATTCACAGACTGGAAGATTTCCAACTTTTGAAAGCTCTTTTAAAAGGACCACCTTTACGATGCAATTAATCCTATCAGGCTTATATGTCTTCTAACCTTAGGTGCCATGAGTGCGATGTCATCATTATCGAAGAATCTTTTGCTTCTTAGGCTTAGGATGTTTCTATAAATATTTCAGAAATAGCTCGGTCTTAAGGAATGGTCGTTTGTTTAACCGTAAAAGCCCATTTTCATTATTTGCATGACAAATGTTTAAACCATTTCTGGAAATAACAATCTGATTATTATCAAATGAAATAGTAAACAATTGTTCATCCTGACTTTAGAAACTGAAATCAAATTTCTCCTGAATCCAGGAATGCAATAAACATTGTTCAAAACAAAAAATTTATTCCCTAATTCTAAACTAACAGCTCCCACTGCAACTGCCGACACGTCGGCCCCATTTCCGACTACCATCGAGCACTCCCCATCAGCAAGCTCCCTGGAAGAACTAAGCATCACGGAAAGAAGAACGATATGGTTAGTGGACCACTGATCATTATCCGGGATTGACTATCGCTTCCACTAAATTGGCTTCTAAAACCGATGAAATCAAATTTTACCTTTCTTTTTGTCCTTGGTTCGGAGATACTTATTCACAGTTTCTCTTCCAAGTATACCGCTAGACTCCACAATGCGAAACATTTTCCTTTGGGTTTCTTTTCTTTGGAGCCACTTCTTCTTGCTCGCTTGCTTTGGGAGCGACTGCTTCTTCTTCGGTCTTCTGGGAGGCACCCTTATTGTTCTTCTCTTGCTTCTTATTGTTAGAAGAGGATGAGGCCCATGGTTTCGGCAACATTTGCTTCAGCCTTTTTAGTCCTTGTCTTCGAGATGGCCTCGAAGGTTTGCAATTCATTGTTTGCAGGTTACATTGTGATCCCGGCTTGTTCCTCTTTATAGTTCTTTGGTGAATTGAAGAAATCGAGAGTAGTGAATCGATGTTATACTCATTTAGGTGCGCTCATCTATTGTAACCCCGTCTTGACTACGCTCATTGCCATAAATTAGCCATGTTGAACATAGTCGCGAGCAGGAGCGCGCTACTCATCCCGGCGTTCATGTACTTTCTAGTAGCTTCATGGCCTTTATTTGTTCGGATTGTTTCGAACATGTTTTGGAGGAATCCATAATCTCAATGGCGGAGTTTCCATCCTCATGTTTTAACTAAGCCGCGTCGACATGCTAGCTAGCATATAAGCTGGGCTTTGTTATTGGCTTGAATCCAAACGTTCATATGGTTCTCGTACACTACGGCGGCATTAGTGCGAGTTAGGGACATTCCTCGGTGAGACAAATCTTGTTCACCATGAGGCCGACCACGGATATTAACATTACTTTTCTACTTTACAAAATTATCGCCGGTTAAGGATTCATTCGCGAGTAAAGCAATTATGGGGTTTGAGGCATACATTATTAAAGTGTCTAAATAAAACGTATTTATGCTGTGGCGAAGAAGCATCGATATATTTTACAGAATAGTAAGCGTGATGTATAGAATGCCATAGAAATTAAAACACATAAAACAAAAATACTAATCGAGTAAGTTAACCTACAGAATTAATATACACTTGTTAGGAGTAGGTCATACTAATTATAAATTAAATTTGAGACTATCTCAAATTAATAAATGAACTCAAAATATCTCATATTTTCTCATTTATTAATACCTTTATTTCGGTCGAATACAATTAACCGTTTAGTGTATCTTCTTAGAATGTGACCCATCGTTTCAGGTTCTAACAACTTAACCCAAGATTGCCGCCGTAGGGTAGGTCAATCTTGGAATACATCATCCAAACCCTATCGCAAAGGAAGTGCAACGATGATATTAGCCCAGGTGGACACCCTCCGTAGGGAGGACGTAATCAAGGCGTCACTAGGCGCCACCTAAAACCTCACGGTGGTGTTGGACTGGATGGAGACAGTGGGCCATTTGTCACATGCCCTTCTCCCACTCAATATTTAAACTTATGTGTTTCCTAGTTATAAAACATCATATGTTTTATAATCCTAACTTAATTATTATATCCTATATAATTAACCACTAGGTGATAAAAGAGTCAAATTCTATTAAATTAAGCCAGTATAGAGTTCAATCTAAATTTGTTTCAGGTTAATTAGTTAAAACTAATCCAATCTAATTAGATTTAACAGTTACATTGACTAACCTCTCTATATAGAAAAGGGCCTAATTAACTAACTTTAAATTCCAAACTTATTATTTGGGCTATTGTTTATTTACCATCTTTTAACAAAATCAATCATTTTATTAAATTGAATAATCTAGGTTAAAAGGGCCTAACTGTAACATACTGTTTAAGTAATATTAAATTGGAAATTACCAGATTTAACTATTAAACTATATCCATTATTTAATTTATTATTCAGCGACGAATAAACAAACATTCATAATAGTTTATCATTTCTAAAGGATGGTATGCATGATACAATATGGTGAGCATTCATGTATGACATGTTATATGCATGAGCATATTATTCAATTTATCTCATACATTTTGATAACATAAAGTAAATAAATAAATAAGGCGGGGGTGTTTTGGGTATTTCTAATAATTACAGCCCCTTTGGTAAAAAATATTTAAATTATAATGGGCTTCTTGCAATTTTATAATTCCAATTTGCTCCATCTTCATGTCAAACCCGTTGTGTAATTTAGGTCCACCAATAATACAAAAAAATTACAAAAAATCTTATGCCATTAATGGCTTACACGAATCTAGGGAAAATAAGAAAACCTAACCCAAAGCTTACCATATAGTGCGACCTCATCCATCCATACCTGAACCACAAATATAATCACATTTAAAATATGCAAGAATGCCTCATGCATAAATCAAGAAAACAAATTTCTTAAACACAATAAAAATAATATTAATAATATGCATTTACATGGACGCTCTAATACGATTGATGGAAATAAAAATCAAAACGCCAATGGAATTTAGGTTTTAAAATTTTTCAAGAAAATCTTATTTTAAGCGGAACCCGTCACGACACATATTAATATCAAAGGTGAAAGATGAGATCTATACATGTTCTTATTATAGGAGATTTGTTGGCTAGTAAAGTTGAAACGACTCCCTGCACGGGGTCTTCAATTCCCGCCTCCTTCCTTAAGGTGTGTAGGCACCAACGATTCAGATGCGGAACTGATACACTCCTAGGTTTTTACGTCTAGATCCCACCTTACAAATTACTCAACACATGAGGCAAGAATCTCTAAGGGAAGAGACTCTCTAGGAGACTAGAGGTTTGGAAAAAAACCTCATTTTCCCTTTTTCTTTTGGTTTTTCTGCCCCTCTCAGGCGGCCACCACGGAAATATACCTCTGCTCGGGTTTTTATAGGCGTTCAAATCCTTACTTCGGATAAGGAAGCGAATTAATTATATTTAATATTCTTAAATTCAAATCCTTATGGATGAAACTAATTAATAATATTTAATATTCTTAGAATTCAAATCCTTATCGAGATAAGAAATGAATTAATAATATTTAAAATTTAATTCAAATCCTTATGAGATAAGGAAACGAATTAATTATATAATAACAATTCAAATATTATTACCCTTTACAGATTAAATTCGAATTTAAATAACAACTAATTGTTATTTGTAATTTAAAATAATCTCATCATTTTAAATTACTACGAGAGTGCAATTTATTCCAAATCATGAATGGATTCATTGTAGTAATAGAGGAGGTGGAATTGGAACCCATGGACTTTGAAATTTCAAAACAATAAATTCAATAATTAATTAAACTCTTTAATCAATTATTTTAATTTATTAATTTCAGAGTTATTCCACTAAGCAGAAATTCGACTCTTGTCCTTATAGTATCGATTTTACTCGAAAATTTTGGGAAATAATACATTGATTTAATCATTGCAATACTGTTCTATCCTCCAAGAAGTGGTTTCATAGCCCAGAGTCGGGTGAAATTACCGTTTTGCCCCTCTAATTATATCCTTGATCCTTAAATTCCATTAATCCAGTGAGCAGTTAATTTATAAACACATTATAAATTCTTCAGTATTCCAGTCGAACGCTTAAGAGACGTGTCAGGCTTTATAGGAAGGGTTGGATTCCCGTGTCCAATGATTCGCATTACATTGCATACATCAATGGCCTCAAGACACAAAAATATTGGGCTCATTTCATAGCGGGCTTTAACCGGCTGACTCAAAGAGCATAATTGACGCCCATAAGCAGTGCACATGACTCTCGGGTTGAGGCAAATGCATATGATCATCTAAGCGGCACATTGTTTGAATTCTTGAGACAAACGGTATTTAAAAGAATTAGCTAACGCCTTGGTCTGTCTATTTAATCTTATTATATATGGAGCCTCCACTTTAATGTCGCCACATTAGTGACCATTAAGGTCACTTCATTCTCAATGATAGCGGACAGTGATAATATTTAATTTGAGAAGATCCCCGAACCGATTAATTTATTACGAACAATATGATTATAATCCATAACCCACCGATCCTCACCATTGTATAGCGGTATGCTTTGGGGTTATGGTTACATTAATAAATATGGGATTTTCGGCGTTTCATTCATACATTATGCCTGAAAATAGCTAAATGTAATAAATCACGACACTTTTATTAATTTCATACAACATAAATATAAATTCATGCTTCTACAGGGGCACTATCCTAACATGGTCATCATTCGCGGGGGAGAGTACGTGCGGTGATAGTGAGGCGATCGTAAGTTCGATGGTCTACTACTTGCTTAGGAGTTATGTTTTTCCCTAATTCCTCCCTATGGGAGTTGTGTTCACAGCTGTGTCGATGATGGGCGTGCTAGGAATGTATCGATGGTATACTTGAAAAAACTTTTAGTACCGCATTCTCCATTTTTTCCTCTTCTTTCCCTTTCTCCTTTTCTTTCTCCTTTTCCTTTTCCTTTTCCTTTTCCTTCTCGTTTGCACTCTCTCTTCTTCTCTTTCCCTTTCCCTTTCTTGGAATTTTTTTAGGTTTTTGTCTTGTTGTGATTTTGAGATGCCAGGGTGATTTTGTAATTCTCTAAGTGGTTCTTCTATATAGCTGTGAAATTTTGTATTCGATTTGTAGTTCCTTTTGAATAAAGAACAATCTTTGTGGATTATGCACTTTTTCCACCAGGCCCCTTGTTTATTATAACCACGGCTTTATCATTGTAACTTATTGTTTGGTCTACCATAACATCAAAACTAGCAAAATGGAAATATATAATGTTGATCGAGAATTAGGATGGTGGACCTTTGAATGCAGGGACTACGTTAAGTCCCTCTTTAAGTAGAATCGTTTGAGATGTTCAGCGTTCCATGAGTGGGGCAGGGTTTTCCCTTCTTCTGTTTGGAGCTCATAGTGGACAAGTCGAATTATGCGAGATATGATGTAGGGCCCCTCCCAGTGGAGTCGACTTCAGTGTGAGGGCTCCTTCCTTCTTTGGCGGAAGTTTTTTGAACTAGGTCACTGACATGGCACTCTTGGGCCTGACCCTTTGGTCATAATACCTCGCTGTCTTCCTGTGATAGTCTTCCATACACTTTAGGACTTGCTCGCGTTTTTCTTCTAGGAGATCCAGGTTTAAGCGAAGAGCCTCCTCGTTGCGTTCGATGTTTGATAGTTCAATCCTTGGAGATTTTTAGTCGACCTCGCTTGGGGTCTTTAGCGGTCGCGAGGCGAGGCGAGCGAGGGTTTCTTTGAGTCGTGACTTGCATGTAGTTTTATATGCCCATAACACCTCGAGGAGGTACTCTGCCCATTTTCCTTTTAGGTCTTCCAGTTTGGTTTTGAATGCTGCCTTTAGAGTCCTTATAGTGACTTCGGCTTGCCCATTGGACTGTGGATGAGTTGGGGACGAGTAGTAGTTCTTGATTCCGAGCTCGGCGCAGAAATCCCTAAACTTAGGATTGTCGGTGTTTCCCATTCATCGAGACAAGAGGACACAAAGATTCAAACACCGCATGATATAGAATGCAGAACTGAGGTCGCGTATACTGTTATGTGATTGTTGTAAGGGCTCGGCCCGGCCATTTGAGCAAAATAGTCCACGACCACATTGATAAATTTGCATAGCCTTCCAATGGGTGGGGTCTAATATGTCTAGCCCCGTTGTTGGAAGGCCGAGGGCTTGTGATTGTTGATATGATTCAGGAGCGGGAGATGAGATATGTATATCTTGGCATGCTCATGACAAGCTTTGCATTCCAACTAGTTACACTTTCCATCGATCTTTGAGCAACTGTGGGCGATAGTACCCACCTTGCCTTAGCGTTTTCTGCCAGGTCCGAGGCTCCCGATGTGGTTGCCACATATGCCCTCGTGTACTTCCCAGTATGTAGTTGGCGTCTTCCTTTCCTACTCATTTAAGAATGGGCGCAGAGAAGCCTCGTTTATAAAGGGTTCCCTAATGAATGGTGAACCTTTCTGACCTCGCTTTGAGCTTGGACGCCTCCTTTGGGTCGCTTGGCAATTTACCATCTACCAAGTAATCCCAAATGGGGTCCATCCAGCTCGGTTCAAACATCACAGGGGAGACTTCTTCG
Source organism: Tetrastigma voinierianum (assembly GCA_016808115.1). Lineage (NCBI taxonomy): Eukaryota > Viridiplantae > Streptophyta > Magnoliopsida > Vitales > Vitaceae > Tetrastigma > Tetrastigma voinierianum. The sequence goes on from JAEQBH010003712.1 coordinate 75,472, forward strand.
TTGTCGACGCTTATTGAGGGCTCTGGTAGGTGCTCGATATGTGTCAGTTTGCCCAGGTCTTCTTGTGAGGCTATAGCTAGTTTTGCCAACACATCAGCTCGAGAATTCTTCGATCTTGGTACATGTTTGACCTGAACTCGTACAAACTTCTTGAGCATCTCTCGTACTTTTTTGAGATATATGATCATCTTCTCACCTCTGGCCTCATAGGAGTCTTCTATCTATTTTACCACCAGTTGGGAGTCGCTGCTCACCTCTAGCTGATCTGCTTCCATGAAGTGGGTGAGGTTGAGTCCGATTATAGTGACCGCCTCATGTTAGACAACCTCATTATTGGGCTCGGTCGAACTGAGGGCGTACTCGTATCTATCTCATGGAAGTCGGATCGATCTTTGCATCGCTTTCCTTGGGCGTTAGCTTGGCTGGATCGATTAATTAATTTCGGTCTAGGAGGTTGGGTGCAGATTGGGTAGCCTCATGAGATGCGTCGGGAGTGAATTCTATGATAAATTAACGCGAAGATCGCCACTTTTTCTTGCTGCCCTTGGTTTTGTGATGTCGAATTAGCTCATTTCACCTTAGCCCTTCATCGACCTTCTAGAGGTTTAGTTTATCGTGTTGCTTCATTGGATAGGTTGGGACAATGATTGTGAGCGGAATGGTCGTAGTTTCTTGAATGGTTACTAATGCGGGATCAACTTTTCCATCTTTTTGAAAATTTTTATTTCTGCCCCCTCGAGCTAGACTACAATATTAGATTAGTTCTTTGCACCTTGTCGTTCTCTTGGGGGCAGCACTAGTTACCTGAAAAGTCTAAAAAAAGCGTACGGCCCTGACCAGGTAAAGGGTGAGGAGTTCCCCCTTGAGGAAGGGGCTTTACTAGAATGGGGGAGGCTTAGGTAGGTTTTAGGCATTGTGAGCGCCTTACGCGATGTGTGTCCCATTTGGAAGGCCTTTTCGGACACGAAAGAGAAGGTCGAGCAGTTGACCGGCCAGCCACTAGATCTGACAGACTCATTACTGACTATTCTCTTGGTCAGGCATTGAATGTCTTTAACGTTTGATGGAGGCATCATATCAAGTACGACCTTTATCTTATCTGGGTTTGCCTCTATTTCTCGGTTGTTAGTATGAGCTTCAGGAGGCTTCCGGCGGGACTCAGAAAGCACATTTAGGTAGGTTTAGCTTCATATTATAGCTTCAGAGACTTGGAGCATGGCCTCGGCTAAATGGTTTATGTGAATTTCTGATGACTTTATCAATTTTACTAGGCGTGTCGTACATGTATATCTCCATGAATGTCCCGATTTGTTCCAAGACATCTGTTCTGACCTTAGGTAGATTGCTCCACGCATTCTTTGCTTGAAAGGGCATTGCTCGATAACGAGTATGTTCTGGACCGTTGATAAATGAGGTCTTCTCTTGGTTGTTAGGGTCCATCTTGTCCCGAGTTTGTAGCCCGCGAGGCGATCAATGAAGCTAAGGAGTTCGTGTTGGCCAGACGCGGCGTCTCTATGAGATCCAATCCGGCTGACTATCTTTAGGCGGAGACCTTGTTGCAGGGTCTGAAGCTCGATGCGCGCCGCCAGTTTGCTTTTAGCGGAACCGCGTTAGCCAACAATTCGGGTACTCTACTTCTCACGATTGCGGCCTTTGGAGGGATCTTACCTGCTCCTTCATTGACCGTATACGGCATAACTGCGGGGCAAAACTTCTTCTCTTTTGCTTGACTGGCTTACAGGAGGGATTGACGTTTAACTCATGGGTGATCACTGCCGGGTCGACCCCACCTATGTCTTCCTGTTTCCAGGCGAATACCTCCATGTTCTGCTTTAGAAAATGGATGAGAGAGATTTTGATGCCTTATGCTAACTTAGATCCCATGTGGCGGGGGTGTTACGGGCGTCGCCAAGCACGAGCTCACAATTTCTTAGGCGGTCGGGTGGTTACCTCGTCTTGCATGTCGAGCTCGTCCGTGTAAATGTTGTCGACCGTATTTCGCTTCATCGACGTTGAGTAACATTCCACTGGCTATCGTGATGGGTTTCGCGGACGCCGTTCGCACTCATTTCGGTTTGGGAATTTGATAACCATGTGATAAGCGGAAGGAACGACCCTTATGGCATTGAGAGAGGGCCTACCCAGTAACATGTTGTAAGCCGACGGGGCGTCCACTGTGAGGAATCTCATTGTCGTTGTGGCTTGGCATGGGGGGTGATAAATACACATTTGAGCAATAATTATAGTAGAATTTAGCACATCCAAATTACAATTTACCCATATTTGGCATAAGGATAGGTACTTTTAATTTCTTGTGTGTTTTTAGACTTGTGCGGGGTTTTGAGGTTTAAAAACATAAGTGTACAAGGATGTAATGTCAGAAGCCAATATGAAGCAACGGGGATGTGGGCGAGCAATTGATGAAGTCTCGGGAACTCGGTAATCTGAGGAAGCAGGAGGGACCGAGAGTGTGGGTACGTCATTGTGTGCTGCCAGGTACACCTTTATAAAGTGGCGTGGAGCAAGAAGTGTGCCGGGGTACACCCCAAATGTGTACGGTATGTGCGAAAATATGGGCCGGTGGCGAAAGTGTACGGTACATCATTAAAGTGTGCCCGGTACACATGAGTGCGAGATTTGATCAGGAATTGAGAGATTTGATCAGGATTTCAAGTTGAACGTAAGGGCACTCTTGTCAACTAACAAGAATGGAAAAATCACATTGGAGGGAGGTATAAAAGAAAGAGGAACGAAGGAAGAGGCAGTTTTTGACTTCTAGGGTTAGGTTTTCATAGGAGAGGGTTTTCTCTCCATTTTTGAGTTGAAGTGTGTAGATCCAGATTAAAGATTTCTACTCTTTTGAGTTTTAGATTCAAGCATTTTGTAATCTTTCGGCGAAACAATTCTTTCGCTTTCAATGTAGTATTTCATATCTTTCATTCTCGGAGTTTGCAAGTACATTATGATTTCTTCAAAGTATTGTTTTTATGAGTAAACTCCCTTTCATTATAATTGTTCTTATAAGTTTCATGGAGTTCTAAACCCTTACTGCTGGGAATCTAAGGGGGAAACTCACCCGGATCAAGGCATAGTCCCTCAATTCCTCTTTTGAACTTCAATGGATTGTGTGATGTTAATCACTTGTGCACACACATTTTGGCAAATCCTTAGTTGGGCATATTCTTGACAACGTGTGAGAGCAGAGATATCAGCGAGGTACACGTTGTGGCAGTCATAATGCAAGCTAAAGGTTCGTATTAGTGGGGACAGAAGTGCTTGGTATCATTTCAATCATCCCTTATTTCAAGAGCATTTAAAGATAAATTCTCCATCAAAAAGACTATTTATCAATAGTGAATGATTTAGCAAAATAAGAGAATTAGGACTTACAAGATCAGAAGTGAGTGGAACCCTAAAAATCCCAGCAATTGTCTTTATGTTTTAAAACATTCAAATCAATCAATCACTTGATCAAACAACACAACCTTACAATTTCCCTTAATTTACACTTTTTGTGGAGAGCGCTCTTTTTGGTCGATAAAATTAAACCACTCCTATTGGGGAAATGACACATGGAATGTCTACGATATTACAATCTTTGGGCCAATTTGTGATTCCTACGGCAGGGAATAGAGTGGGCATACTAATCGGGGCCAGAGAGCATTTTTGGCGCCGTTGCGGGAGTATGGCGACTAGCCAAGTTGATCGAAGAGAGCTAGGGGAGTAATTTACGAATTGCATTGCAAATCCGGTACGTTCTCCAGTTTTCTTTTTATTTTTATTTTGTTTTTAGTGAGAAATCTCAATGGGTGTTTCTTGGACGAAGTAAGCGTAGTGCATGTCGGTTTGGGCTCACAACGAGCAACACCGACTAGTTAGAATTGTATCTCCTAGAAACTTTGAGAAATCCATAATAAGCCAAGTGTCTCAAGATAACATTTGCCTGAGTAGACGATCACGGGAATCGTGACATGTATTTAATGAACATACTTGGGGTTACCGGCCAACCCACAAGGATTCCATGAACCTCCACGCGTGGGTGATCTTACTTTCCGATAACCCGATTACTATGAGTGGTGGAAATGGTAACCTTCATTAAAATCAATACTAGGGTCCACCTGCTCCTTTGCTAACATAGAAAGAGACCGCCCGAAATCCTACAGCTTCGAAGGACCACGGCCAGAATTCTTGTTCGCTTCACGAGAAGGTGATCAATTTCTAATGAAATCGGAAATGATCGTCTTTGCGAATATATCAAGGGTTGGTCTGAGCCCTTATTCATTCATGAGAGATTTTGAAGAAGATGTTTGCGGTGCATTTCTCTCTTCAGCTCACTTCTCCCACATGTCATTTGGTTTTATTTCCTTTTGCTTTAAAAGGAGAAGGCCAAATTTGGTTTGCATTCCATAGCACCTAACTCGATCTTCACATGGGAAAATATGCGAAATGTGAGTTCTCAACAAATTTTTCCCTCCACCTTGCGTACTAATGCTCTCATGCGAGAGCATCAATTGAACTTTTAAAGAAAATGGGTGAGCAGTCCTTGTGGTATGGGAAGATATAAGGGGATCTACTCATCTTTGTATCCCTCATCATGGATTGGATATAGAATGTGAAATATGTCGCGTACTTTCATCAAGAGTTATCATGAATGATAAACAACCATCCGGATGATGTGTGCGGCGAATTCTATGAAAAGAGTGCTAGGGAAACAGTTAGCTTTTGACAACATGGCATACAGAATGCTCGAACTTGGGGAGACTAACGTATCCATAAACTATTTGCTAAAGTGCATAGCACGTGTGAGGGCCGCAGCGGTGTGTATAATGAATAGTGCCTATGTCTTTTAAGTGTAGCCCAGTAATATAGTGTAGCAATGTACGGATATCCCGATCCACGAGGGGAAAGGTGAATTAGACTACGAGAGGAATTTACACTTTTAGGAGATTGTATACGAACTGGTGAGATTAGGAATTAAAATTTAAATGAGAAACTTTAACAAGCTATTGATTTAGTGAATTAATTGTTGGCGCCCCAGGGTTAAATCTCTCCCCATCACGTTCAATGGATTACTTTTCTAAAGATATTGTTATTCCATACATTTGTAATATGTCAATGGCGAGTGATCTTGTCTCTGAGGTATCTCTCGAGTATATCCGCCTATCTTGTGAATAGAATAGTATATCTCTATCTCGACTCGGTATTCCGAAATGCTTAAATGTTCTAACCTCAAATGCCACCTTCAGGTTCGGAATATCTCTATTAACCGAATCGGCTAAAGGCTACTCTACCCAGATCCCTGAATACCCTCATCTCTCGAATCTCGGATCTCCAGTATATTATACTAACAATGGCGGTTTCATTAACATATAATTGAAATACCCAGTATAGAGTAGATGTGACAAATTAATAACTAGTATGAATAGCATGAAAGATCAAACTTTTAATCCATTGTACATGACGGGGGTTTGATGTAACCACACAGAAAGAGATCTAGAACATAATGGAAGAAAAGATGAAGCTGTTTAATAAAAAAAACATTGTTTCTAAAATCGAGAAAATATCAGAAAAATGAAAGCGTTTGCAATTCGGGGCACTTCACCGAGTCGGTGTCACTTTCTGCTCCCGAAACACCATTGCCTCCGTTAAATGCGCCTCCGATCCTCCTCCATTATGAGCCCTAATTTGCTTTTAATGATGAGGCTGAGATCTCGGCGGCGTCGCGGCGTGGGGGCGTCGCGCGGCGCGTGAGGGCCAATCATGGCAGCGGTACTTCATCGCCTTGTTCCCATTGCTCAAAATGCTTCCCGTTCTTTGCTCTTTTCACCCCGATGCTCCTTGCATTCACCAAAGACATCAACTCGAGTATTCTAGTCACAAAAATTATAAAATATAAAATAAACCTTGGAAAATGGACGGCCTTGAGCATAATATGAGTGTTTAGGCACTCATCACCCCCAAACTTAGTTTCTTGTATCCTCAAGCAGAAGCAGGCCTCCCTAGGCAGGACACACACACGATATATTACCTCTGGCACCACGAAGACCAGTGATGCACATCTTTGAAAAATAGGGGATCAATTTGGGCGCTCACATACGCTGTTTTGCTCGATGTTCATTGAAGACATACGAATGTTGACTTTCGGTAATTCGATTGAGATAGGTGTAAGCCGACTAGTGCATCGTCCATGGTGTTCAATAGCCTTTCCCAAAATCCTATGTGCTTATAATGGGTGACCTCCAGAATATGCCTAGGTTCGATGCCCCAGGCTTGGCTGACGCTGCTATTAGGAAGAAGCTAACTAGGGGAAAGGATAAGGAGCAGCACCCATTTTATTCATGTTCTCACATGCCCAGAGGAAATTTCCCTCGTGCCTAGAAACCACAATGGAAGAAGACCTGGTGCCAAAGTTTTAGTGAGTGTTCTGGCGGGATCCGTGGTGACTCCCACCGAGTTGGTTGGGGCGCGTGAGGCGTTGATTAGCGAACTTCGCTATGAGACCTCCAGCCCATTTCAAGGCCCTAGGTTGCGTGAATGATCCATCTTGTTTGTCCCATGTAGCCGGGCGGTGAAGTCAATGACTCCCGCCGGTTGGCTCGGGGCATTAGGCTTTGATAGGCCCTCGGGCGTGCCAGGACCGATTGGATGATCGGCATTACTATGCATATACCTATTTTTGTCACCATTTCTTTTCTTTTTCACTTTTTATTGTTTTTGTATTGCCCTCTTTTTGGTTGAGACTCGATGCTTAATCCTCTTTTTGATTAGGTGTCCATCGCAAATAGTTCGAATCTCCTAGGTTGATCGAGACTTTAGTAGTTAGTTCGCGCCTATGCATATACGAAGTCACTAAGTGTGAGTGTGATAGGGTTTTTGAGAACTGGTTTCTTGACTACGGGATTGATTACTAGCCCTTTTCAACTATTCAATCAGGTACCGGCGTCAGCCAGTGTATGCAATTGAACAAGTTTATAGTAGAACTCAATCCAAAATTGATCCTCGATTTTCAACATGGCACACATGTATGCAATTACTACATGCAAGAATGTCTACAAAATATAATGTAAAAACACTAACACATGACTCATAAACATGAAAGTGTATAAAATAAACTGAAAACAAAACACACACTAATATACGGAACACACTAAAAATACTACACACTACTAGAAATTCAAGCCTGATAAACAAGAGCACAAAACATGATACCCGATCACCGTCCACTCCCCGAACAAAATATCCGGTGTCCCCAGCGGTAGATAAAACATAGAGGGTGAGGAACTCCCTGAATATCAACTGCGATTGGAGGTGGTGGTGGATGGTGATAAGCGAGCCGGCGGGCACCGCGATGCTTTGGCTGGCGTAGAATGAGGGCTGATTAGCGGAGCGTCGCGCATGTCGGCAACGGCGCCTCGCCATCCTGATAACGAGACTGAGTATACAAGATTCTCTCATCCCGAATAAGTGGCGCTCGGTGAGGGAGAGCAGGGTCCTCAATATCACGGGAAGGGGCCCGGGGGAGACGACCGCTTTGTTTCTTTGCGGGGTGGTGGTGGAGGTGGTGGAGAACGGGTGGCGGTGGAGGTGGGTGGGACGGGCGGCCGTGTCTTTGGGTGTCGCCCGGGAGATCCAAAGCGGGCAGGTAATCGGGGCTTCGTCCTGTCTGGGGCTCGTGACCGGTCGTAAACCCTCGAGGTTAAGGACACGGTGTGTCGCAGTAATATTGCCTTGATCGGATGAAGCTAAGGCTCATTGCTTAATCAAGAAATTTTGACTTATTTACCTGAAGCCAAATATCGAGAAAAAAAAAGTGCCCAGGTTCATCTTAGCATCCGGTTATGGAGGATGGCATCCTCGATAACTTTGCCGACATCGAATCGGATATCTGGATGATATCGCGAAGTTGAGCAAAGAGGCATTTAGAACGTCACCTCACACACATTCATTCGTCGGGATAAGACGAAGTGATGAAATGGTGCCAAACCTTGGGAATGTAGGCCAAATGCTTGGCCTTGAAATTGACCGCATGGCCCGCACTGTTGATCCTCCACTCACCCTAGCCTTTGGTCAATACGCGGATGACCTCATGGTAGTCGGGATGCTCGCCCGAGGCGATCGAAGGTCGATGGGGACATGCTTTCTGGAGCCATAGAAGCGCTATTGATTGACTCGAACTGAAGTCGACGATACACCTCGCTGCGACCTTTTGAGGACATGGGGCGGGGTTGGCGTAAAATTCTCGAACTTCGCTCATTCTTATGGGCGAGGTTAACATAAGCGCGCCACCCGCTTTAGTCTCGATTGTCTTTCTAAAGAAATCGCCAGGTGATGAAACCCGCTTCTCGTAATGAAGGATTCAGTTTTTGCAAATTGTGCTAAGCCGTCCGCGGCCTTCAGCGTTTATAAAGCGTGAGGCATCGAGCAGCGAAGTCGGGTCGATGGGCGACTCGGCAGCGACAACTTTGCCTCTTGCCAGACATACTAACCTAGACAAAAAAAAAAAAAAAAATCAAACACAATGTGCACCACAAAATCGACTAAATAACTTTACCTAAGGACTAAACAAAAACCTAAATGGGACTCGAAATACAAAAGGAACTAGCTGACTCAAAGGCGAGGACTCTGATACCTCTAGACCAAGCAGAAAGCAACAAAGAAACCTAGACGCTATGCCTGACTAGAGAATCGGGCTGCGATGGTGGGAATGCCACTATGACCCAAAGCGGCCAAAGAGGGTGACTTCAGGTAATCCCCGTGACGTGGAGGGTCTCCGACCGGTGGGATGGGACTCAGGCCAGTCGGTGAGGATGAGATGCGAGGGCTAGGGTTTAGATGAGTGTGAAGGTGTGAAGTGAAGAGCCAAAATGAACTATTCTTGGGCAAAAAGAAAACGGGGCCACGCGTCGCGGCGTGCGGGGTGGCGCGTCGCGACGATGACGGGAGAGTATAACCAAGCGGCGTCGCGGCGTGGGTGTCTCAACGTCGCTGACGTGGCGAGAAGGGTATATTTAATCCGCGTCGGCGGCGTGGGTTATGCGTCAGCGGCGTGACGGAGAACTACAATTTGGCGTGGCGGCGTGAGGAATACCGCGTCAGCGGCGTGACAGAGAAAGTGTTAATTAAAATGGCGTCGCGGCGTGAAATCCGTGACGCATTAAGCGAAGGATGAAATTTTGACGTCGCGACGTGTAAATCCATGTCGCGGCGTGGCGAGCTTCCAAAAAATGGCGTCAGCGGCGTGGGAAATCTCACGCGTCGCGGCGATGGCGGAGAAAGATACTCCCAGAGATTTTATATACTAACACCTCAATTTTGAACTCTCCCACTTGTAAGCTTCCACTTTCGGGACTTTGAACACTACCCAGCCTCGTACCTACACCTGCAGGCTCTGAAATTAAACCAACAAGTAGAAACAACGATCATGGATGGTAAATCAAAAATTGTTTAGAAAACAACAATGTAGAAAACTTAAAAACAAAGTTTTTAGAAAACTTGGGTTGCACTCACGAGCGCTATGTTTAGTAATACGTTGGCTCGGCGACCACGGCTTCCGTGTGATCGGGGCAAACTCTGTGATGATTTGACTATAGCGCTGTACGCCAGGCATCGAAGGAATGACTTGCATCTGCGAAACTGCGCCTCCATGAAATGCGGCTTGGCGTTGGGTGGCTACGTAGATGTGCCTTTCGGGATGTGAAACTTACGCGCCCCCACCATGTGAAAAAGACCTTTGCAAGTAGGTCCGGACCATCGAGACAATTTCCGAGGAAAAAGCTTTGATCGGGAATTGAATAGAAGGACATTGTCGGTAGTGAATTCTTACCGTGATAGCCTTGTCGTGCAGGGCCTTGGTCTTCTCCTTATAAATACGAAAGGCGTTCATAATGCTTCGTTTCTGAACTCATCTAGCTCACTGAGTTGGAGTAGTCGTTTTTCACCAACCAGAAATATCATGTTCAATTGTCGGGTGATGGGCCGTGCTCAGTTCTAAAAGGTGTGCTTTACCATAAACAAGTCTGAACGGGACATACCTAAGGAGTTTAAATCTGATGCGGTATGCCCAGGCCGCATCGTCTATCTTTTAGACCAATCCTTCTTGGAGTTGTTATTTGTCTTCTCGGATGTGCTTGATTTCTCGGTTGGATACCTCTACCTTGCCCCGGATTTGATTGTGGGTGGTAGCCACAAGAGATGTACGATAATACCCCATGCTTTTGCAAAACCTTGTCTATTACCCTTATTGCGAAATGCGTACCATTATACGTGATTAAAAGCTCGAGAGTTCAAAAGCGTGAGAATATATTCTTTAGCGCCCAGAAGGTGAGCCCTAACCTTGGCATCATTGGTGCGTGTAGGGATCGCTTCTACCACAGCCGAGACATAGTCTCGCACTTGACAAGATGTACAAATTGCTATATGATGCAGGAAATGGTCCCTTAAAAATCGATCCCCCACAGTCGAACAACTCTACACTCAAGATAGGATGCATGGGTGGCTCGTCTCACTTTCAGTCATTTCCCCCGTTCGTTACGACATTTACAAGTGGAAGCGAATTGATGAGCATCTTTAATAAGGAAGGCGATAAAACCCGATTGTAGAACCTTGGCTGCTGTTCTCGGCCGCAAAGTGTCACCACCGCGATAGAGTGTGACAATGGTTAGTACGAGCATTTTCATCTTCGGGCGGCACACATCTCCTTATCACTGATCAGCCGCAGTGCTGTAAAAATTGGCTCTTTCCCAGTAAGTAATGCTTAAGGTGTGCGAAAAACCTTTTCTTCTTGATAATAGTTTAAAATTCGGAGATCACTTTGTACCAAATAGTTCACATAATCTGCAAACCAGGGAACCGCCTCTTGTCCTCAATAGCAAAAGTTTCGTGCGGAAGTGCGTCATTCAGCGGAACATCATCTCACGGCCTTCGATGCCGAAGGTAATTACGCCACCCTAAATACCAGTGCCCTTCTTGTCGCCAGTTTTCTACATGAACTCTTCGTGAAGGACCCACGAATCAATGGGTTTTGCATCTTTCTTGATCATCAAATACTTAATGGCCGAATGATCGGTGTGCACCGCGACTTTGTTGCCAATCAAATATGACACTGAATTTATCGAGCAAAGACAATGAAACTAGTTCTTTCTTTCATTAGTGGCATAATTAGGTTGGCGTCATTCGAAGTCGCAACATAGTAAATCACTGAAAGATTTTCTCGTTTACGCCTAATCTTTGCTAATCGCAGTAAGCATCATGTCAGCATAAAATGGGATAAATACGAAAATTTCTGTAATGGATGGATAAATAAGGAATCATAAATGATGAAACGTATATGCGCATTGGGAGAATTCGAGATAGGATCCCTTTGGACTAACAAATTGGGCAATGGTTTGCAATGCGGCGAGAAATCACTTGATAAACCGCCTATAAAATCGACATGGCCTAGAAAACTTGGATCCCTTTCCTTTGAAGAAGGTGGAGGTAACTACTCGGTGCTTGATCTTCGCCCCATCCTCCTCCCCTAACTGAATCCGATGTCAGGACAATACCCTCTTGTACCATGAAATGACACTTTTCCCAATTGAGTGCCTAAATTGGTCTCATCTTCACATCTTGCCTAGTACAACTCTCAAATTTGCTAGACAATTGTCAAATGAATTTCCATTCTTGAGAAATGCGTCCGTGAAGATTTCAATCGTCTTCTCTACCATGTGCGGAGAATATGGCGTCATGCATCGAAGGTACTCGGTGCATTGCAGTCAAGGGCATCCGCGGGAATGCGAATGTACCATAAGGACAAGTGAATGTTGTCTTCTCCTGATCTTAAGGAGCTATGGCAATGATTATGCTTCAGAGATTATCGGAATCTGAAAGCAATAGTATTCATAAGCTGAGTAATCGATCGAGCATGCGATCTAGAAAGCGGCAATGGGAAAGTAATCTTCCGAGTAGCCTTGACCGACTTCCGATAATCAATACAAATTCTCCACCCGGTAACTGTTCTCGATGGCAGTAAGATGTTGTTTTCAGTTCTGATGACAGTTGTTCCTCCCTTCGCCGGCACTACGAGAGCGGGGTGATCCATGCCCAATAAAAATGGGTAAATCACCGGGTACAGCCAATTTTAAAACCTCTTTCCGGACTACTTCCTTCATTGTCGGGTTTAACCTCCATGTGCTTCCACTGAAGGTTTATGTCCATCTTCTAGTAAAATACGATGCATGCACATAGAAGGCGAAGATCCCTTTTAAGATGCGACTAGAGACCATCAGGAGGTGCATGTTTGTGATCTCAGGCCTGAGTAACTTCTCTCTTCCTCTAGTGCGGAGTCAAAAGAGATCTTTGAGAAATAATCACGAATTGCGTAGATTCTACCCCAAGGTATGCATGCTTCAAATGACTAAGGTAGAGTTTTGTTTCCACCTCTTAGGTGAATTTGCTCGTGCGATGGGGCCGTGATTTGTAACTCACCGCCCGGAGGTTGAAGTATTTTTCGTCTATTGTGTCGAAAGAGTCTATCCATTTAACATATTCTTACGCCTCGTCACTCGGGTTCTCGGATTCATTCTCTGGAAGTACAGTCTCCCGAAGGGTCGATAAGACCAATTTGGCTAGACTTATAATACCACTATAATCGGCCGTGAAGCAAGTATCTTTTCTCTTGGGTGTCTCATTGCCTCGGGCATTGAATTTTACTTCTTCTTCTTGTGCTCTTGGTTAAGTTAAGCCTATGCATCAATCATTGCCACCGCCGAGTTGCTAGAAAAGGTCTTCCCAAAATAATCGGTATTTCTTTATCTTCCTCCATGTAAAACTATGAAATCTGTACGGAAAGATAAACTTGTGACAACTACTAGGAATACATCAGCTGTGCTCCCTCTCGGATGCTTCAAAGATATACGCAAGGCTGAGCGTGGCGTAGTCGAGACAGGCTTCTCTAATCCCGAAGCAGCTTAAAGATGGATAAAGGGCATAAGATTAATGGCACCCAAATCACCTGACTATAAAATAGCATTTCCAATTGTGCACGAGATAGTGGCACTTTGGATCTTTGAGGCTTACGTGGTAGCTTCCTGCGAGAAGGATGGCCTTTGCATTCCTCGGTTAAGTTTACCGTCTCGAAGTTCGCTAATCTTCTCTTACGAGACAAAATGTCTTTCATGAACTTTACATAGCTGGGCATTGCTCTAGGGCATCGTAAATGGAATGTTTATATCTTTGACTTTTGAAAACGTCCATGAACCGTGAATTGCTTATCCGATTTATGTTTCTTGAGGCGTTGTGGGTAAGGGACGGTATCTTGGCCTTTGCTTCCACTAGAAGTCTCTATTTATTATTTTTGTGGCTGTTCTTTTCTTGCATCAACTTTCCGTTTGTTTGGGTGATCTCCTCGGTCTCTAAGCACCTTTCTACGATTGAGGTTTGCACTTGTGATTCAAATTATCTCGACTGGCGTGGCTTTGCTTTAAACGTGCTCATTCCCATCTCTTCTTAGGTTTACCTGCAGATTGCTCGGCAAAGAACCGGTTGCCTTTACGTAAGTAAAGCTTGCCATTTGGCCCATTTGTGCCTCAACTCCCTTAGATCTTTGCTCCAGTTGTTCTTGGGTTGCTATTCTTTGCATGTTAGCCTTAGTCTCATTCATAAGCGGAATCTTGAAGTTAACATTGTGCTAGAGCTTGCTCTAAATCCGACTTCTTTTCGGTGGTTCATTAGCTCGGTTTGATAGCATATTGTTCTGGTTATTCGCCATCCCTTACCGCGATTGTTTGATTATTACAGTTGATTGTTCGCCGCCGCGTACGTTCGGTTAATGACGTACCATCGATCCCTTCTTCTTTGTGATTGATTACGATTAAACCTCGTCGTCTTGGGCTTGCTCCTTTGTGAGTTTCTTTGTGACATTCTGCACTATCTTTGTCTGGAATTCACCGCAACTCGTGGGTCAATTACGTATAGCATGGCATTTGCTCTTTTGCCTGTTTAGGCTGTTTAGTCATTTCGACCACATGATTGCGGGATTGTTGGGAGCTTCATTATGCACATTATTGCACCCACCGTGTTTCTTGGGCAGCCTTCTCCTCTAGGCCGCTGATTAGTGTTGGTTGCGGCATCTTCGATATCTCATCACGCGCAGATACATGGTTTTTCTTCATCAATGATCCTCCGGTGAGGCATCTATCATTGTTCGAGTTGTATTTCTCAGACCATTGTAGAAGGTGTGGACTTGCATCCATCTGGTTAGTCGGTGGTGAGGACACTTCCTCGATAATTCATGGAACTTTATCTATGCCTGCGCTGGGATTTCTCCCCTACAGTTGACGAGCGTGTTGATCTCTTGCACGAGTTGTGCAATCCCCGAAAGTGGAAAGAACGGTGAAACTTTTGGCGCAGCTTTCGTTCCATGTAGTAATGATCGGTGGTGGCCCGGTCGACCAGTAACGCTCTGTCCCAGTGAAAGTGGGAATAACGTAATCTTAGAGGCTTCTTGATGATAGCTTTCGGGTGTACTTGATGAGCATCGCAAAGCGAGGAAGTTAGTCAAATGCATGTTAAGTTCTCATGGGGTAGTCCATGGAACAATAACCTGTTGAAGCATCACGTGCGTAGTACGACTTCAATTCGAAGTGTTTGTGAATCGATGGCGTCGATCATTTGTCGAACAATTGTTGGTGATAAAAAACAAACTACGTAATAGCATGTAAGAAGGATCGATACGGTTGTATAAATGGCACGGGGCGCTTGATTCCTATTTACCTTCTGCGTAGTTCCCGATTTGTTTAACGCCAAAATCTTGTTCTTAGGTGTTTTCCATGACTATTGAAGTTCCTAATGCACATTACATTCTCTGTTCTCGGCCTTGTCTGTGCGAAGTCTTTCTGGCTCGAGGATCACTGCAGTGTTGATTAATTCGATTTCTTCATCGCATGTACTCACTAAAACACATCTTTCAATAACACACAAACTAACAAAACCCAATTACCGGCCTTGTAAAAATAACAAAAGTAAAAGAAAAATTCGAATGCATCTATGTGCTCACTTCTCTATATCGATTTAAACCTTTCCGTGATCTTAAAAAACTTGACAAGGTAGAAGCAGCGGTGTGTATAATGAATGCTATGCGCAAAAGTGCACGCGTAGCTAAGTAATATAGTGTACTTAGTAATACGGATGTATCGATCCACGGGGAAGAGGAATTTGGTGGCTTCTGAGAGGATACCTTTTCGGTGATATGCGAGATAATTGATTCTAGGGTAAAATTTAAGTAAGGAAGCCGACTAGCTATTGATTCTAATTGAATTAATGGTGTTGGGCGCCTAGGGTTAAATCTCCCTATCCCATTCAATGGATTACTTTTCTAAAGAATCTTGTTATTCCACATTTGTAATATGTCAATGGGGTGATCTTACTGAATATCCTCTCGAGGTATATCACTTTATCTCGTGAATAGAATCAGTATATCTCTATCTCATTTCGGTATTCGAAATGCTTAAATGTTCTAACCTCAAATGCCACCTTAATTCGAATATCTCTAATGCTTGAATCGGCTAAAGGCTACTCTGCCGAGATCCCTGAATACCCTAAATGCTCTGAATCTCGGATCTCCGGTCTGAAATTATGCTAACATTGGCGGACATTTAACATATAATTGAAATGCGGGTATAGAGTAGATGTGACAAATTAATAACAAGCTGAATAACATGAAAAGATCAAACTTTAATCCATTGTACATGAGGGGTTTGATGTAACCACAGAAGAGATCTAGAACATAATGGAAGAAAAGATGGCTATTTAATAAAGAAAACATTATTCTAAATCCGAAAATATCGAAAAATGGCGTTACAATTCGGGCACTTCCTCGAAGTAGGTGTCCGCTCTGCTCTCGAGAACGCATTGCCTCAGTTGATGCGCCTCCGATCATCCTCCATTATGAATACACAATTTGCTTTTTAATGATGAGGCGGATCGGTGACGTCGCGACGTGGAGAGGCGTCGCCCGGCGTGAAGCCGCGACGTGGGGGCGTCGTGGCGTGGGGGCGTGCAGCGTGGGGCGGTCCCTTGACGTGATAGTGCTTCATCGCCTTGTTCCCATTTGCTCCAATCACGCTGCGCGTGGCACGCTCTTTTCACCGTGCTCCTGCGTTCACCAAGACATCAACTGTTATTCTAGTCACAAAAATTATAAAAAATACTCTAAAATAGGGAAAATGGACGATGGCCTTGAGCATAATGTAGGTGTTTTAGGCGCTCATCACACATCGAGAGGGTGGTAGAATCCATCATAGAGAGAATGATGGTTGCAATGAGAATTGCCGATTTATGAGGGGGTGAGCCTTAGAGATGAAAAGGTACATGAGGTAACTAGTGTGCCTCAAATACATCGGTACCCATTGGACCCGAGAATGGAGAAGCCATGCATCATATCACGATGATCTGCGCATTCGACGCTATCAAGTGCCCAGGCCTTCTCGAGTAAAGGTGCAATTCAAATAAACGGCTTACCGATGCGTTAATTACCAAAGGCTTGCACCAATTCTCCATACTGCGAAACATATAATCTGGATGGGAGTAGCTAATTTTGGTTGGAGAAATGAAGGAGGAAGCGAAATAACTTGCCCAAGCTTGACCAAGGTCCTCATTACCAAAACCATGGCTCTACAAATTCCATTCCCACCCGTTTCAAAATCAAGGCCCCGGGTTTCTGTGTGAACCTTTAATTAGGTTTCCGACCACCAAATCAGGAACTCCCATCACCACAACCATATCAACCTCCACATAAAGTCTAGAGGACATAGTCACACGGGTTCGTCTGAGCTTGACAATCCACAAACACGAACTCGGCGCTCTGAATGATGTGAGATCTCGGATAACGAGGGTTAACCCCTGCGTGCATGGTGTGCCCAGAAGAAAGAGAGAAGCAAAGAAAAAGGGAAACTTCCATCTCAACCCATTCAAAATCCACAAGGTCAAAATAGTGTAGGAAGTTCAGGACCAATTGAGGGTACCTTTGAACACTGTAAGGCTGTCACTACTCTCCGAAGTGGAAAGGTAGTTGACAAAACCATTCAAACTAAGGAACTGACTCAAAGAGTCTCCAAGTGAATTGTTCGGAAGAGGATGAGTTAGCGGACAAACTCTTATGTCTAATACGAATGATATTGATGATGTCAGTGAAGGGCCTTGAGTCTACCCATATCCCCTCCGGCTCCATACCCTCATGGCGAGAGCATCGAAAGAAAGTGAATAACATTAGGAATCATGTTTGTTCGAGCAAGTAAATTAGACTTATTCCCTTGTTAGATGCCATTAAGCAAATTCCATCCTTATACTAAATTTTTAAGGACTTATGCACGGTAAAAGAAATTAGGTGTCAATAAGGAAGCATTATGATTGAACAATCTACTTCCTAATTCGAGGACAACTTGCATCAAAATACGAGACCGGGAAGTCACACTATTTCTATAGTAGTGGGAAATTCAAAGGGTTAGGGCATGCTTTAGTGGACTTAGGGGCAGAGTATTAATCTGTTGCTTACACTCGGTATATGTGGACCTAGAGGTTAGGAAATTAGAACCAACCAATATCACCCTCAGTTGGTGTAGTAGTGTAAAAATTCCTAGGGAATAGTGAAGGATGTTTTTGGTACCAGTGGACATTTTATTTTACTGTGGATTTTGTTATGCTTGACCTCAACTTTGTGGCGAATCAGGAACTTCGGTTCCGGTAATTCTTGGTCGACCATTCTTGGCAACTACTAATGCCATTATACATTGTAGGGGAGGCCTAATGACACTATCGTTTGGGAACATGACTGTTAATCTTAATATTTTCAATGTAATCAAGGGAATGGGGGATAAGATGTGGATAATGAAATAACATGAATTGATTCATAGTATAAATACCTGAGTGTCTCTCATGATGATCCTCTTGAGGCATGTTTGGTCGGCCCAGAGTTGGGATGAGAAGTGACATGTTCAGGTCGGAAATTTTTACCTTTCTGTACAATTGAGCATAATGATGTATTGGAAGTTAATGGGTGGAAACCCTAGAATTTGAACCATTGCCACCAAATGAGGACAGGCATTGCCCTGAGGAGAGGCCACCTAAGCAGGCTAAAACCATACACCTGAATATGCATTCTTAAGGAAGGGAGGCTTTTCAGGTAATCATATCTTCCTCCTTAGACTTGACTCGAGAAAATCAACTTTTGGAGATATTGAAAACCTGTGGAGGCGCTGCTCCTAGGCTGGACAATAGCGGATATTAAGGGTGATCCCTTGATTTGCACATAGAATTCACTTAGAAGAGGATGTTAAGCGCCACAGGCGACATGAGAGACTGTGATTGAACCTGATAATGAAGAAGTGGTGAAAAGGAAGTATTAAAACTCTTGGATGTAGGGGTGATTTACCCTATGCGAGATAGTAGTGGGTTGGCCCAGCACGAGGTGGTTCCTAAAAATGCGGAGTCACGGTGGTCCCATTGAAAACAATGAACTCATTCACTCGTGTCACATCGGGATGGAGGGTGTGCATAGATTATAGGAAACTCAATCACGGGTATAGGAAAGATCATTTTCTCTTCGTTTGTTGATCAAATGGTAGAGAGGATTGCGGGCATGAATTCTATTGTTTTCTTGATGGGTACTGGGATACAATCAAATTGAGATAGTTGGAAGATCGCTTCATTCTTGTCCTTTGGTACTGCTTTTAGGAAAATGCCCTTTGGACTATGCAATGCACACAGTTTCAGCGATTGCATGATGGGAATCTTTAGTGACATGATGAAATGTATTGGAAATTTTCATGGATGATTTCTCGGTTTTAGTGACTCATTTGAGAACTGCTTAGAGAACTTACGTAAAGTTTTGGAGAGGTGTCAAGAGAAAAATCTTGTGTTAAATTGGGAAAAATGTCATTTCATGGTAACACAAGGGATTGTCTTAGGCCATATAGTATCAAAGATGGAATTGAAGTTGACCAGGCCAGGTGGTGATTTCAAACCTACACTCTAAGTGTGTTAGAGACATAAAGGTCATTCTTGGAATTAAATGCGGGTTCATGAAGGTTTATAAAGATTTAGTGCTACTCCAGCTCGCCCCTTATGTACTTTGCTTGCCAAAGATGTCCCTTTCACATGGTCTAAGCTTGTGACATTGCTGCTAAACTCAAAAACATGTTAGTGTCACCACATCATACGGTCCTAATTGGGACCTTCCATTTGAAGAATCTATCTGTATTGATGATTATCACCGTAGGAAGTGTGTTAGGACAAAGGGAAGACAAAAAAGGCTTTTATAATCCTACTATGCGACAAGACACTAAACTCCGCCCAAAACAAAACTACACAACCACGAAAAAGAGTTTAAAGTACATTGTCTTTGCCTTAGAAAAATTCGGTCATACACATTGCTTGGTTCTCCTGTGACCATCTTCACAGATCATGTAGCCCTGAAGTACTTGCTCTCTAAGCAGGATACAAAACCCCGGTTAACTAGGTGGATTTTATTATGTCAAGAATTTAACTTTACCATTAAAGATAAAAAGGGGGTTGAGAATGTGGTCGCTGACCATTTATCTAGATTAGTTCGAATCCCGACTCCATTGTACCTTGCGTAGGTGATAGTTTTCTTGATGAGCAACTCTTTGCTCTTGTTTCAATTACCGTGGTATGCGACATTTGTGAACTACCTAACAATGTGGCGATTCGGTAATGGACTTCTCCAGCGAAAAAGAAATTTGGCGAATAGTAAGAAATACTACTTTGATGATCAGTATCTATTTAAATCTTTGTCTGATCAAATAATGAGAAGATGTGTACTTGACTGATGGCGAGGTGAGGGGATTTTAACTTTTGCCACATTAAAAACTGTGGAGACATTTCTGCCAAAAGCTAAGCATACAAAATTTCTGGTAGGTTTTATTGGCCCACCTTATTTAAAATTGTTTTGATTCTATGAAACTTGTGCTCGGTCTTTGAAGTAACTAGGAGGAGTCTAAAGCATAACATGATACTCTTACCCCAATTTTAATTATTGAAATTTTTGATTGTTGGGGTATAAACTTCATGGGGGCATACTACCCTTCTTGTGGAATACATCATGCATTCTCTTATCTCGTGATTATGTGTCTAAGTGAGTTGGGCGATTCAGCGAGGAACGATGACCCACAAGGTTGTTTTGAAATTTATAAAGGAACATATTTTTCCGTTTGGAATACCCTCGTACAATTATTAGTAGTAATTGGGCTCCATTTTTGCAATCGATCTTTTGAAAATCTGTTAAAAAAATATGGAGTCACCCATAAAGTATCAACAGCTTACCACCCACAGACCAATGGTCAAGCTGAGCTAGCTAATAGGGAGATAAAACATATTTTGGAAAAAACGGTTGCCCGAGCATAAAGATTGGTCACTTTCAGTCTTGCGATGCTCTTTTGGGAAACTACTTAGTATTGCGCTTTAAAACTGTTCTTAGTATGTCTCCCTATAGGCTTGTTTATGGAAAGGCTTGCCATTTACAGTTGAGGAAATGGAACAGGAGCTTCTCTTGAAATTTATTAGAACTTTTAATTACGATTTAACTTCAGCCAGTGCGGCGCTTGTTACAGCTAAATGAACTTACGGAAGCTGGAGAAGAGTGCCATAAGCTCCCGAATTTACAAAGGCGGCTCAAAATTTGTTTCATGACAAATCTATTGCTAGGAAACTTTCGAACCCAACGAAGATGCTTTGTTGTGCTGACTCCAGCTTGCATATTTAGGGCAAGCTCCGCTCTCATTGGACGGGCCCTTTCATCGTTAAGGTAGTTTATCCATACGAAGTGGCTGAGATTGAAAATCAGTTCTTGGAAAATCCTTCAAAGTGAATGGCGGCGCCTCAAACCATTCCTCGAGCAATTGATCACTCAAGAGCATAGTGAGGGACTTGGTAGACCCGCTACGGGGACTCTCTTTCCAAGCCAACCTCGTTCTCCTTGTTGTATGTAGTTTTGATTTGTTTCATTTTTCATGTTTTGTTTTCTATTTTTTTCTTGTTTTTACTTCTTTTGCTTTTCACTAAAATATAAAAAAAAAATAAAATAAATAAATAAATAAAAATAAAAATAATCCTTGGAGCCCTTGTTTCTATACTACCTCCATTTCTGTTGTGGGGGTACCCTTAGTTTTTATGCATTGAGGGTAATGCATGTTTCTGTTGTGGGGGTAGGTACACTGGTTGAACGTAACTATGCGCTCGTTATATGTTCAGTGGGTCAAAATTTTCAAAATATGCCTCTTTTGAGTATTATGTTTCACCCGCAATGTACATACCCGCATGATTTCATACACTCTCTACATCATCTTATTGCATGCACATCTTAACGAGCATACAGAAACTAAACTGTGTTCTTGTGGATTGTCCCCTTTTGCATTCTACCTTACTGCTCACACAAACCACAGACTTATGGTAAAATTTTCTCCGACCTTGCTGCTTTTGTTCCCAATTGTGCATCACTTTCTTGCTTCCATTTGTGCATGATTTATTTGGTCATGTTAACCATGCATCGTAGTCTTTATGGAGCATCTTGCATAATTGGAAAATGATTAGAGGCCATTATTTCTTTACTTTTTGCAATCGTGTTAATCTCATCCCTTGTATTTTGAGCTTAAAAGTTGTCAAGTCCATTCGAGACCACTAGGAACCACACGAGGTAGTGTAGCAGCCCGGTGGATCTTTGCTGTGGAGAGATTGAACGTATCCCGAATGGTCACGGTTGTAACACCCCAATACCCTAAAATTTTTATAATAAAGTATTATATATTCCCGGGCTATAATTAAGGCCAACTTAGGTATTACGGAATTTTTTTAATATTGATTAGATGATTGTTGAATCAGAGAAATGAACCCAGTAGAAAAAGAGAAAAATATAGAAATTGTAAATAGGGACCCCAGGGTCAATTGTAAATAAGTTTATATGTCTAAGTGATATTAGGAGAAATAAATGAGTAAAAAGGAAAAAAAAATCAAGGAAATGACATGTGGCATGTAGGAAAGAGGGAGGAAGCTTCCTCCTTTTTAAAAAAATACGATTAAGAGTGATCCATAGAAAGAAAATCAGAAAAGGGAAAGTTAGAGAGGCTCCTTGCTCTGCAGATTTTCGACGATCGAGCCATGGGTTTGTGACGCGAAGGGAAGTCCTTCCTAGTAGCCAAGAGCTACAAGTAGAGGCTAGGAACCGGGGACTCGACAAACTCCATGAGGTAGGTCTTCTCCTACTTGGTCTTCTTCTACCCTGAGATTGTTGGGTAGTTATCGACGTAGGGAAAGTTTGGTTTGCATTTTAAACCATGGGAAGGTACACCTTGCACATTTATTGGTAGTGCGCAGCTAGCCGAACCTTAGAGCTGATTTTTGGGTACGAAGTGAAGGGAAATTGGTAGTGCGTCCTTCTAGTAAATTGTAGCCACATCAATTAGCTTGATGTTAGGCTTTTTAATTTCTCGATTTGGACCTCTGTAGACTAAGTTATAGTCCTTTTAATGAGGTCAGCCCGGCTAAATGCAGTGGTCCCAAGTTTGTCGATTAAGGTCAACTAAAAAACAGCCTGTAGAGCAAGTTTTAGGATCATAAAAATAAAGAAGAATTGGCAGTAAGTCGCTGTGAAATTGTAGCCCGCATCAATGAACTTGATGTTAGGCTTTTAATTTCTTAATTCGGACTTACATGGAGCAAGTTATGGTCTTTTTACTCTGAAACGATCAAATGGGTCAATGGTGTTCGTCAAGAAAAATTCGTCAAGCGGTGGTCGTCAAGCGATTATTAGGTCAAACATTGGTGGGTAAAGCGGTGGTCGTCAAGCGAAGTGCGTCAAGCGATAATTAGATCCAGCGATTATTAGGTCAAGCGTTGGTCGTCAAGCGTTGGTGGTCAAAGGGTGGTGGTCAGCACGTTGGTGCGTCCGGCGGTGGTGAATCAAATGAGTAGTAGATCCAGCGTTGGTGAATCCCGACGGTGGTATTCGAGCCGGTGAAGAAGGTGGTCGAAGCGATTGCTCGTCAAGCGATTGCTGGAAGTCAGTTCCGTCCCAGCTCGTGAAAGTTGACTACGCGCGACTCCAACGGGTCATATCTCCAGCCGTTTGATTTCCGATTGGGTGTTGGACTCACATGAAAGCTTATGGTCAGAAATACATTCATATGCCTGAGAGGATGTTAGATGTCGAACTGGTGTTTGGCCCGAGCTCGTCGCCGGTGCGGCTGCGTCGATTGGGTGACTCGTCAAGTTATTTACCGTGACACTCCCGGCAGGAAGGTCATATCTCCTTCCGTTTGAACTCCGATTTAAGGTGTTCTTGGACTCTATAGAAAGCCCATTGAGTCAAGAATACATTAATATTCCTGAGGAGTATAGAAGATGTTTGACCGGTGGTAAGGCGAGCTGTCCGATTCAGTCTGCTCGTGGGTTCGGGACTGTTGTGTATGACCTCCCGACCGGAGGTCTAACTCCCTCGTCCGAACTCCGATTCGAGTGCACTCTATGGAAAGCCCATTGAGTCAGAATCCATCTACATATAGAATGTTTAAGTGGAACTCATATTAAGCTCAGAAAATCCAATCTAACCAAAACCCTTTAGTACACTTGAATAATATTGTTCTTTAATGGTTTTGGAATAGGGACTGACGAGGAGGAAAAGCCAAACTGTGATTGAGATTCCAAGGATTGGAATCAAAGTAAAAATATTTTTGGGTTTATTCTACCAACTCCTATTCCTCGTTTCAAGTTTTTGCATGTTGTTCTAAAAGCATATTGAATTGATTTAATTGATTTGAGAAAAGTGATTGTGAAATATTTGCATATAAAAATTTCATGATCATTGAAAATGAAAGCTGTTTATCTGGCGTACATATTGTACTATATTTTGCTATAAAGGATTTGAGCATGCAATAGAATGTGTAGTTTGTTCGCGTGAGGATAGGTGGTATACCAATAGGGTCGAATAGTGATGCTACTTGATATTGATGTGTCGCCGATCGGCCAGTAGGACCGTATCGGTAGTGTTCACTATTGATTGTTTATAACCCGGTCAGGCCGGCGGGGCAGGTAACGTGTTAGCAAAACCATGCGATCTGTACGCGGCCAGTGAGGACGTCGCCGGGTGACTCACGACTCTATCGTATATCGAGACATGGAATTAAATCGTTAGAGCATAGCGAATTGATTAGCATAAGCCCCGAATTGATTAGCTGGCGAATTGATTTTCGAGCTGGGTGGAAGTGCAGGCCCCGGAATTGAATTTGTGAGCATATTTGAATTGATTTGAGATTATGAAATATTGATTGTGAAAATGTATTTATGGGATGATCAATGAACTATAACTTATTGTATATATATATAAAAGGTATATGTATTGTATTTTATTGATCATCAGATTAGAGGAAGTTCTGAATTATTAAATTTGCATGATTTAAATTAAGCTGAAACCAGGGAATGGATTTGTATAAGAACCACTAAGCATGAAAATGCTTAGGCGTATTGTTTTACCGTGCTTGTAGTGCAGGAGTGATAGATGGTGATCGATAGAGGACCCGACATCGGGAGCATTGAGTCATAAAGAAAAGAAATCTCGGGTATGCTCCGACATGTGCACTCATTTCATGTGTTCTTTTGATATGGATATTTTGTATAAACAATTTGAATCACCCGAACATCTATTTATGTAAATCATTTTGAAAAGAGCTTGGATGCCTACATTGTAAATGGATTTTTGTTAAATGTAAATGTTTATGGAAGCTTTGAATTTTGTAATCGCTTAGCGAAGATATGATTTTGAGTGATTGAGTGATTTGAAGTGGCATCACGGACTCGGTTCGGATCAGCCCAAGCGAGAATCGGGTCGGGTAGGGCGTCCCTGCGAGTGACTAAGTTTCTGAATCACGTTAGTGTGGGAATGCGAAACCAGAAAAGTGAACATGCGAAACCCGGGATGAAGCGATTGAAATGCAATTATACATCGACTGCTTGTTCAAAGTGAAAATATATATATATATATACATGTTCAAAAAAAAAAAAAAATCGTTTGGAACAATTGTCTGGTACACCACCCAAAGTGTCTGGTACACTACCACTACTCAAAACGGCGGTAGCAAATGTGTCTGTTTTCCATTAGAATTAATACCGGTACGATCGGGATTTGGGCGAAGGGGTTTTTAATCGAAGCTTAGCGCCTTTTCACATTCCAAACACTTCTTGACTATCACAAGAAATGAAGCCACGGCGTTTGCTCTCTCACAGCCTTCACAAGCTGGTTGCTGCGGGGGTGCCATTGTCCCGATTCGGATTGTTTATGCGATCGATTATCTGCGAAGATGGTAGCCCCTACCGAATCCCTCTAGCATTGTTGGTCTCCTCACAGTTATACATGGGTTTGTTTATTGGATTTAGGTGGTATTATTCGATTGCAGTGGTTGAGGTTCTAACATTGTTAGTATGGAAGCGAGGAAAATGTTGTCGATGTGCACGGAGCGACCAGTCTTTATTCGAGGAACGAGGTTTTGGGATTTGATGATATATATCTTGGAGCCATACGGGCCCATTATTTTATCCTGCCTGTCTATAGGCGTGTTAAATGTCGGGAAAGGGAAGGCATCCAGTTCCTCTATGGGACAGGCTGTGAAGAAGAGAAAATCTGATGCCTCCCAACCAGTGAAAAAGGGGAAGGGAGAAGCGGTGCATTCTCTTGGAAGTGAGGAATTATCGCGGTGATGATGATGAAGCCTGAAGCGATGTTTTCTTAGAGACTCGAGTCGGACCAAGAAAAATGGGCTCCGGTCGATTGCAAATAGGGGTTTCGTGCGAAAGGTGTAAAATTGGAGACATTCTTACTCTCCCGCACCCCATCGAAGTTATCCGAGAACATAATATGCGCCCGTGCACCTGCGAGGTCGGCGGATGCTTGCCTTGATGGATTCGGGAGTTTTGCAATCGAAGGAATCGGCGAATTCGAGACCATATTAGAGACCTCCGATTATGGTGGCCGACGGATCACCCACGTTCGATAGCGCGTACCTTTAATATGTCATACGATGCCTCGGACCGACCATATCCGCCGGGGGCTATCAACGGCTTTGATGCCCGATTGTTCTGCCCGAGGCTATGTGTACGCGTACCCATGAGTGGTTGTAAAGAATTCGTACTGAGCTCAAGCGAATGTGCCACACGATGAACAAGATCATTCCGCGATAGAATTGGGCCTAAGGAAATGAAAAATCCCGTAGAAACGAGATCCGAATTTTTGTGCGAGGTCGTAATTTTGGGGAAAACTCATTAGTATGCATTAGTCTGTATAGTGCGTAATGAGAGATTTCTTACAATATTCACATGGCCAGACATATTATTCAGATTATCGCTTTGTGACTAGTATTGTGGAAGCGAGAATGAGGAAGCGATTAAAGAAGAGGGTGTTGCGGTGGGGCACATCACTGTCGGCGAGGCCCGAGCGAGCGGCATCCGCGGGACCCGCGACGCCTGAATTTTGCGATGCCTCTCTCGGGATCACATCATCCCACGGCCCGGCACCATTGAGCACCGCCGTGTTGAAGAGGATGGAAGCGGCGGATAAAGGATGGTTCAGTGCGATGCAGGGAAACAAAGCGGTACGGATTGGCGTCTCTCGAGGCTTGGGAGTCACATTTTTCGAGGCGAGCGGCGTGGCGGATGCTACTTCTCAGTTTGGGGGGGATTCGGGAAGAGTGGGTGTTTGTGTAGACGGGACGCATTCTCTTCTGGGATGAGGATGGCTGCATAGTGTTTAGGCTAGACTAGGGTGGTGTTGGCAATCGGGTGACTAGACCTTAGCATTATTATGCCAACACCATTTGATCATTTACCTTTTCTTTTCGTTTAGTCACGGTCGTTTACAAACTTTTAAGACCTCTTTGAGTTCCAATTATGTTTTA
This sequence comes from Tetrastigma voinierianum, assembly GCA_016808115.1. Classification (NCBI taxonomy): domain Eukaryota; kingdom Viridiplantae; phylum Streptophyta; class Magnoliopsida; order Vitales; family Vitaceae; genus Tetrastigma; species Tetrastigma voinierianum. Next base: position 102,402 of record JAEQBH010003712.1, read on the forward strand.
ATTGTTTCTTCGACATTATATAATAGTAGTTATGTACTTGAGGTTAAATGATTGCTTCCTTTCTATCAATCACTACAGTTCACTATTTGCATGACTACCTTACATTTCTTAAAGTCCATAATCCTTATTTGAATAATCGATTTTGTGTTAAGCTGTTATAATGTTCATTGTGTAAGAATGTGGTTGGTTAAATGAGTCATACTGGTGCATACTAAAGTGGGTGAAATATTTTATTCCATAATTGCTATTTTTGAAGGATTCTTCGCAGAAGCAAGCTGTGCAGAGCGCCTTGTTGAGATTCATACCTAGTGGGTAGTTAAGTCTAAATCTTGCTAGGGACACTAGCAAGATGCGGAGTTAAGGGGAATTTAATGATAAATACACATTTGAGCAATAATTATAGTAAATTTAGCACATCAAATTACAATTTACCCACATTTGGCATGAGGATAGAGTACTTTTAAAGGAATTTCTTGTGTGTTTAGACTTGTGCGAGGTTTTCGGGTTTAAAACATAGGAAGTGTACAAGGATGTATGTCGGGATTGATATGAAACGCGAGGGGATGTGGGCGAACAATTGATGGGGGAATCTCGGGGAACTCCCGACCAATACAAAGAGAAGCACGAGAGGACCAGTATACCGGTACATCATTAATGTGTGCGGTACACCTTTAAAAAGTGGCAATGGGCAAAGTGTCTGGTACACCCAGTATTGTCTTGGGCACACGTAATACGAAATGGACATTGGCGAAAGTCAATAGGTACATCATTAAAATTAATCTTGGGGTACACCATGAGAATTGCGAGATTTGATCAGGAATTGAGAGATTTGATCAGGATTTCAAGTTGAACGTAAGGGCACTCTTGTCAACTAACAAGAATGGAAAAATCACATTGGAGGGAGGTATAAAGAAGAGGAGCAGAAGGCGGGTTTTGACTTCTAGGGTTAGGTTTCATGGGAGAGGGTTTTCTCTCATTTTGAGTTGAAGTGTGTAGATCAGTTAGAAGATTTCTACTCTTTTGGAAGTTTTGGATTCAAGCATTTTGTAACCTTTCAAAGAGTAGTTCAATTCTTTTCGCTTTCAATCATAGTATTTCTCATATCTTTCTATTCTCATTTTGCAAGTACATTCCGATTTCTTCAAAATATTGTTTTTATGAGTAAACTCCTTTCATTGGTAATTGTTCTATAGTTTCATGAGTTCTAAACTCATCATTGAATCTAATGGTTCTCACCTGATCAAGGCATACCTCAATCTCTTTGAACTCAATGGATCAGGATGTTAATCACTTGTGCACACATTTTGTAAATCCTAGTCAAGATATTTCGACAACGCGCGTGAACAAGATATCCTGGTACACGCTGTGCTTGATCATAATGCAAGCTATAAAGGTTCGTATTAATTCGGGACAAGTGCTTAGTATCATTTAATCATCCTTATTTCCAAAGAGCACGAAGATGTTCTCCATCAAAGACTATTTATCAATGGTTCCTAGATGAGTTTGTAAAATAAGAGGACTTACAAGATCGTGGCGAGGAACTCAAAATCCCAAAGAATTTGCCTTTATGTTTTAAAATGATTCAAACTCAATCAATCACTTAATCAAACAACACAACCTTACAATTTCCCTTAAGTTACACCTTTTGCGGAGAATAGCTCAAGGGGTCAATAAAAATTAACCACTCCTCGTGGAAATGGACCGTGGAATACCACAAAGATACAATGCCTTGATTAACTGGGTGATTCCTACGCTGGGAATAGAATTAGGGCATACTAATCGTGACGGCCAGGGTCTCCTGTGGTGGAGCATTAATCTTGGTACCGATCCTAAGGTCAAGACTTTCCTCGAAAATCACGCAGCAAAGACCGCTCTAGTTTCTCCTTCCAATGCCCATTTCTGATCGAAAGTGGATGCGAAGATGATGATCGACCAGCCTGCTGTCGACGAGGACCCCGTGGATCGCTTTTATTAGCTACCATGACTTTTATCACGTTTTGGTCGTCATGGGATGTCGACTACCTTCCATGGTAGTCCTGAAGGTTATGGTAGTATCTGTACCGAGGAAGCTTGGATACTATTTGTACTCTAAAATTTCCTATTCGATGTCGCTGTAAGTGGGCCTTCCTGTCGAGTCGACTCTCCGCTCCCGGCAAACCTCCTGAGATTGGCGCATGGATTTCTCTCCTAAAGGCTACCGATATCGAACTCGGGGTCACCGACGAGGCGGTGGTGGTCAGCCTGCCTCCCGCCTGAGCTAATGTGATCTACCGAGATGTCCACACGGATCAAGTATTCAATCTCCTTTACCGGGATGCGCCATCCGTTTCTGTCCGTGGTCCCTGCGGAACTCACAAGATTTGGTGTCGTCTCTCTAGCGGGGGTCCGACTTCATCCTGACGGCCATCTCATGAACCTTCATGTTGCACTTCAAGGGTAGACTCCGCGACACCAGGTCGCTAGAGGGTATATTGTCGAGGTGAATACCGCTACCGTGAAAGCCAAAGCCGAGGTGGTCCTCGCTGTCCCCGACGCTCCTCGCTCTCGCCGAGGACGCTTCTCGCTTCGCTCCTCGGGATTCGTCTCACGGCTCTGTGGCTTCGCTTTCTTTTTGCTTCGCCTCGCTTTTTCCTTCGTGTGTAAGAGCTTTTCGCTGAGAGGAGGGCTTCTTCGCCGCTGATATACTTCTCTGTTATGCAGGACTCCTACATGTCACTGGCGTTTCAGAACTGGCAATATTGTGATCTTTCGATCGCACTCTAACCCTACAATGAAAGTAGTAACGACGAACTTCGCAAGGATATCCACTTCGCCGACTTCGTTAAACCTTTCGAACATATGACCCCGTTTATCGAGCTCGCTTTTACGGTCGAGATGATAACCCTGGCCTTATACCGTCCTGTTCGATGGAAGTGAGACGAATAATGGAGAGTTTTGTGAACGATGAGACGGAGGACGACGAGTCTCGTTAAAAAACCAAGCCAATGCCGGGCTCCTTACAGATAGCGGCGCTCAAAGATCGACGGCCCTGACACCATGTAAATTCCATGATTTTTGTAATGACAGGTGGTCTATGGGGTCTTTGTTCTGGCAACGTCTCGACCGCGCAGATTCTGAACTTTGCTAAGGGGGAAGTGCAACACTTTGGCTGGTGAATGGGATTCCAATGATCAGACTGTGGCGTCCATAGACCGAGTTCTACTTTTACCGCTACCTTCATGTGGCTGATTTCATCGGGATGTCTCAACCTTTGTCTTCACGACCTCTCCTCGCCGCGATCCTCTCCGGGGTCAGGAGGATCATGCTCCGTGCGGCTAGTTTTCCTTCGATCCGCTTCTCGACGAGGGTCGAGGTGTCGTTCTCCTCCAGCATCAGTGGTTTCGGGGTCGGTTTCAAATTGGCCAGGTTCCTGGCAAAGGCCAGATTTGGTTCCAAGTGAGTTGTTCTAACTCTTTTAACGAGTGTTGGTTGGTGACGCAGAGCGCCCACCTGCCTCGCATGGCCCGCACGCCTCTGCCTCCGGAGGCCTACCGGTCCACGCCACACCGTCTCAGATCCTCGAGGATCGCGCTGCTCCCGCCAGGTTCCAAAGCTGATACCATCACCGCCGAGAGGTCACTTTATTTGTAAAGAAACTATCGCTCCTACGTACTACGCGCCAAACTCCGATGATGCTTTTTTCGACCTGAACCCGCTCGAGCGTGCTAGATTTACTAGCCGCATCCGCTTTACTCCTGACGCCTCGCAAAACAGAACAAAGGACGGCGGCTCGCCCAGCGCCTCTCCGATGCCTAAGTCATCGCAAGAGAATATCAACCCGCCAGAATCTAAGTTTCACAGATAAGCCGTACCTTCACTGGGATTTATATGGCCCTGTGATTTATACTAATGATCACGACAACTCTTCCTAATCGGATTACGATTAATCGATAGTATGTTTCGTCGGCGATGATACCATCGACAATATGTTTTCTCATCAGAGGATGATACAATATGATCTTTTAATCGGTAGGAGATTTTCTTTCCTTATCGTGAAACCAATTAATAAGGATAATGGGATGCCGCAATAATCAGGGAAATATCTTACTTTCCCGACAATGAGATTCGTAGCTGCTTTCCCTAATACTGACTCTCGGGTCTTATCCTTTAAAAAGGCGAGTCGACTCTCGCTTTTCAGCCCGCCTTTGAGGAATACCATTAAGGGCCTATCACAAGATCGACCCATTTTATCCCTCGACGCTTCGGCTTGTATCTGGGCCCGAAACATTATTTCAAACCCTATCAATAATCAAATCATGTCTATGAAAGAAGCAAATTTTGAAACTTGTGATTTCGATCATTACGATTATCAAACGCAGAGACGAATATCATTTTGTTATTAACATGATATTGTGTCACCTTTTAAAATTTTTAGTACTTTTGATCCTATTTGTTAATCTAAATTTATATCTTTAAAAAAAAAATTATATTTACCATCAAATATGTAGATGACGACGTGAAATTTCATAACTTAACTGGTGATCTCGAGCTCAAACCATAGCACGCAACAGATATACTATAGAAAGCCATCGACTCACTTTATCCCGAATCGAATAAAGGATCAGCCAAGATGCTGATGCGACATCTGGGTCAATTCAATACGATATCTCATGATGGACAAAAAAAAAAAAATTCCCGTTAAAAATTACAAGAGTGATAGCATAAATATATTTTATTTCGTTTAACAGCATCATTTTAATAAACGAATTTAATATTATAATAAATTATAAATACACACGGAAAAAAAAAGGAGAAAGAAAGATCCTCTGATTTATTTCATTTATCTTATCGTCTGTTGCAAGTTGCAAGAATACCGAAGTGAGTTACCATTCCTCACAACAATGCCGGCGTCATCTATATCATCCGCTCATCTGCTCCACCACCTCCTACGCCGTCCGCCGCCGTCGCCGCCTCCATCCTCTTCCATCTTCTCCTTTTTCTGCGTCTCTCCTACAGCCAGAGCTACTGCCGGATCCGCCGCCGCCAATTTCTCTGCACTTCGCACCACCCTTTCCTTCCACCTCCGCTCGCACTCTCTTCCGTTGCAACTCACTCTCTTCCTCCTCTGTCGCATTTCCTCAAACACCTTCTCCTCAATCCGTCGAACCGCGTTCCATTCCCCAAGATCAATTGCTAAACGACCTTGCGGAAGAAGAAGAGAGTGGCGGTGAAATTGCGGAGCAAGGGGAACTGTACGAATCGGAGGAAACCGTGAAGGAGACTCCACTTCCGTTTAATTTGTCTGTAAAGGAGAAAAAAGAGCTGGCATCGTATGCTCACAGCCTAGGGAAAAAGCTCAAGTCCCAATTGGTGGGGAAACAGGGGATTACTGCTTCTGTGGCTTCTGCATTCATCGAGAATCTTGAATCCAACGAGCTTCTTAAGGTAATTAACTGATCAAAATTATGTGAGTTTCTTGATTAATCATGTGTGTTGGTGTTTTGAATCTGCATAAAGTTTGGTTTGTGTTATTTTGGTGTTAGGTTTAGTACAGATCTTTTAAATAAAAAATGATTTTCTTTGGTACCACATGATGGGAATTGAAGATGCACAATTTGTTTCAGTTTCTTTCTCCTTGATTTTTCTCGGTAAGCAAAATGATGGATAGTCGATGATAGAAGTGGTGATGTTTGCTACAAGAAACATTTCATACTAGAAGAGTGACAACATTTTTTCAGTTACAAGAATTGAAATGCTGTTTCATTTTTCTCTCATTGTCTGTTTATCAGTTGCAATGATCTTACCGCGGACTAGATTTCTGCAACTATAAGGCTCCATTTGGAACCCAAGTACTGAGTAAAGAAAAAAATATTAAGGAAAGTGAATTTATCATGTTTGGGTTGCTTGGAAAATATGAAAAAATAAATCAAATCTAATAAAAAAATTTCAAAATTTTTGTCCTTATATAACATAGACCAACAAATAAATGAGTTTGAATAAATATATAATATTAATTTATTAAATTTAAATATTTTTTATTTTCCTCTTAATTTTCCTTCCTTCCGCTTTTTCTTTTTATTTTCTTTAATACTTTTCGGGTTCCATACGGAGCCATAGGGTTTAGATCCTGGCTTCAGCTGCTGAGAAACCGTTCATGAATCCACATCCCTAGCCTGAAGAAAGGGTGGGTAGAAAAATTGTGAAATTAGACCAAGTGATTTAAACCTTGGTTGAAAAGAGCACAGGCATATGCATTCTGAAGACCGTAGTGTGAAATTCCCAAGCAGTAATAATGGGGCTTTGTGATTTTCTAAGAAAGAAAACTGACTGCCAGCTGAGCAACATAAAGAAGATAACTTGTTGCCTCAAAGACCAAGAACTATGCCAATTGTCAGGGGAGGTTATAGAATCTGCTATCTCTTTGTCCATCATTTTTCTGTGAATAATTTGGTTGATTAAGAATATATATTGATATGGTTGTTCAACCTTAAGGGCTTGCTTAGCTACCCCTTAGTTTGTGTAAGACATTGGGTTGGAGTTACCCAATGGTCGATGGTTCGAATCCCTTCAAGGTCGTTAGAGGTTTTACCTAGTTGTTAACTTTAGGACCCTATGGGATTAATCGAGGTGTGTACAAGCTGCTTGGACATCCACGGTTATCTCATATATATATATATATATATATATATATATATATATATATATATATGTATGTATGTATATGGTTGTTCTTTGTGCGTGTTCATGTGTGTGTGTGAGAGAGAAACAAACTCTTAAAAAACATGGCCAATGTGCTGGATCATGGTTTCATTAGCCCCTGCTTGATGATGCTGTTATGACCCATTCTGAGTCCTACATTGCTAAGTTACGGTTTGGCCTTATGGGTTTATAACCACTTGGACTCCCTCCCCTTGATAACTAGCTTTGAAGGGTGAGTTCTACCTAAATGGTTGTAGCAAATGCTTCCTCAAAACACTCACAAGATTAAGGGAGGAGTGAAAATAAGGCCATTGCACATCTTTGTCCCTTAGCTAAAATTGATCATGTTGATTACACATCTCATATCATCCTTTATTCCCGGTCTCATATCAGACAGTAATGTAACAGTTTGCTTATTTTGCTTTGATGAGCTAACCGATGTCCTTGGCACAGATTAAAATACATGGCACCTGTCCAGGGGAGTTACCTGACGTGGTGAAGCAATTGGAGGAATCGACTGGTTCAGTTGTCGTCGGCCAGATTGGTCGGTCCGTTATCCTTACAGGCCGAGTGTCACCAAGTTGAAAGCAGAGGAGAAAAGGAAACAGGAAAGGAGAGTTTATGTTAGAAAAGGAGCCATTTTCAAACCCAAATTTCCGGTAAACCATGTTCAGAACATGGATTGACAATCTAATTTTGCCAAACACGCTTAGTTTCCTGTTACTAATTTCTTTTATGTTGGGGAAAATTGCTGAAGGCAATCACTAAGAGTGTCTGGACGTACGAGGAGCCAGCAGATTTGGCACTTATAGTTGATAAGAGTACTAATTCAGCTGTTTTTTTCTTCTTTCTGGAGCTGCTACAAGAGTAGGTATGATTCACATCCATCTCTTTCTTGATGCTCTACACATTTGAGGCAACAACAACGAATCGAGGGAAGCTATAATGTGATAAGAGAACTACGAGACCAAGATGGGATGGGACGAAGGGTCTGAAGCAGCTCGAGTTAGATATTGCATTTAGATGTGTTGTTTGTATTTGGACAGTATTTTTGTTTTTTCAATTAGCAGGGAGGGAGTTGGGGAAGATAGGAGAGAATATCTTATCTTCTCTGAAATGAGCACACACTCTGTGAACATTTGCCCAAACAATTGTAAATTTCTTATAATCAATTAGGCTAATGTCATCCCCTTTTGCCTCTGTTTGCAATGCTCTTATATATATATACAAGAGAATTGATGTAAAATGGGAACTAGAAAGTGCAAATCAACTGTATATGCTTGGTCATTAACCAAAATTGTGTAAATAGGAGAACCATCTTGGAAAACTGCCTCAAATAAATGGCTGAATGTTTTCCTATCTTATTATTTAACATATGGGCACATTTTCTTGTTGAGTGGTAACTGGTAATGAATAAAATGTTGCAAAAAGACTACAGAAAATTGCAACAATCATCATCATCATCATCTCAATTACAAGAATCAGTATCCTTTTCTGGTGAGAGATGTATCAAATCACCATCGCCTTCTAGGTTGAGGCTTCACGAAATAACGCAACATGGTCTTTGGCAGCTTGGAAACAGCAGGTCCGCTGGTGCCCATTTCTCAATAGTGATGGTTTTGGATTAAATAGAACCAGCAATTTTAGCCCGGCCAACCTGGAATTAGGCTCGGATTGATATCTCTAAATTTGCACTTAAAGATGACAATTTGAGCTTGACCCATTAGGATAGCCTGATTAACCCAGAATTAGGATTGTGATGGGCTAGCAAAATGACAGTCTGATGTAAATTAGGTTCGACTTGGCCCTGCTCGATTTTGCCCTTTCCCTAGTATGGGCTCGGTTCGACCTGGTTGAATCGCCTGGATTGACAGCTTTTCATATTGGATGATCTTGATTTATACTTCATGTTTCATTTAATTATTTGTATTCTAATTCAATTATTTTATATTTTAGTGTTATAGGCTTATATTCTTATTTGAATATCTAAATTATATCATATAGTTTTAATTGGATTAAATTTCAGTTAGTGTGTCACTAATTTTGTATCTTTGGACTTTTCAAATAGATTTAGTCTCATGCCTAGCTCATAGTGTTCAACATTTAAATAGAAAATACTTAAAAATGAGAGGGGTTCCAAGAGGACATAGAGATCAAAGAGGTTTCGGGTTCTAGATCAAATGGAGACAATTTGCTATATTATAATTAAAGTGATTAGTCATCAAAAAACATTTACAAATAACATTACTATTCTTAATCCGCAAGTATGAATTGATGCCTTTAATCATTTGAAAACTTCTAAAATATTTTAATAGAAGTAGATGTCAAAAAAAAAAAAAAAAAAGTACAAAAAAATATCTCAACCCAAAAGTAAAAATACTTTGAGTTTATTATACAAGAGGCATTTTTAACTTAAAATATGTTACCTCTTCAAAAAAACCTTAAAATATGTTATTCTTTTAAAAAAAAGGTATCCCTGATCAGTGGGAAAAGGGATGCATATATGCCTCCCACATAGTATACTACACATTATGAAAAAGTGTTTAAAAATAGTTTTAAAGTTAATTACTTAAAATTTATTACCTATAGTATTTCTAAAAACACACTTTCAATAAAAAAGAACATTTGAAAATCAAAACAGTATCGCACACTCTTAATACTATCATGCAACTTAGTTTTCTATAGTATTATTTTAAGATACTTTTATAAAAAACTAAATAAAATTTGAATTTTTTTTAAACTTTTAATAAAATAAAACCTTTTAATTCCTCAGTCGATCTAAATACAAAGAATATATATGACCATGTAAATGAGTTTGGTGAGTTCTTATATCAAGGTTAAACACTTTCAAAATGTATCCTTTTTTTTTTTTCCAATTATAATTATATCTTGAAAATTTTAATGGTAAATCAAATATAACAAAAATAAATAAATTTATCCTAGCATTTTTACTTCGGCAAGTCTTAGCTTCGACGAAAGCCTTAGACGCCGTACATAATCGTAGACATCATCTTCATCTTCATTGACGCCATAATTAAGATTCTCTCACCAGTTCTCATAAATTGATATATAATGATCAATTTCCATATTTTGCAGCTTTCAGTTTTCCCAGTTCATACCGTTCCTCAGAAAAAAGCACGCCATTGGGAGAAAGAAGTCGACCCAGAGAAATGAAGAACCGAGCCTGAAATGAACTTTATGTGTTAAACTTAAGTTCGGATAGAAGATGATAGCTTTTGGGTCAAATAACTTTTTATTCAAAATAATATTGATTTTGACTTTGGTGTCAATGGTAGAAAATATGCTTTTTAGATTTTTTTTATTTTCAAAAAATGAAGCCGCAGTTTTTAAATCATAATTTCAAAATAAAATTGAAAAACAAAAATCAATACATCTCTTCTAAGTGACATAAAGGGCCCATTTTAAAACAAAAGCTTGAAAAGTTGCCATGAATATATATATTATATTATGTGCTGCTATTTTGAACCCAACTCTAGAAGATGTATATTTGTATGTAAGGTAGAGTTCTGGGAATGGGAATGCTGTCTTTACCCATTGAAATCCTACGAGGGCAAACCAGCAGCCTTGCAAACCAAATCCTAAATTGCTAACAAGCTGGTCATGTGAAAGATAAAACAAAGCGAGAACCGTTAGGAGAGTAGAAGTATAAAAGGAGATAAATGATGCCAGTGAGAGGTTATACCCATAGAATACTGGCCCTAAGGTAAAAACATCCGCTCACATAAACTCAAAATCTAAGATCATGTCCAGCCTGCACAAGCCAACAGTGATCATGATGCTGGGATATGAGTTGGGGTGTATGGAACAGCAAATAATAACGAGGTGGCACTTGCATCCTGTGTCATGTTAATATATATAGTTTTATTATATTCATGAACCCAAACACGACATACGAATAATAATCATGCTTAAACATCAAATTCAAATACGATCAATTCAAGAATTGAGCAACACCTACACGTATAACTCATGTATTAATTTAACTTGTTTATTAATTTGGCTATTTAAATTAATGGGAATTATAATTAATCCATCAATATTTAAAATAAATAACATATTAAATGGATAAATCTAGGTTAAATATTAATTTACATAATAATTAAACATGTCAAATCTAGTCAATTTCGTGTTACGTGGATTGACAAAAATATAACATGTTTATTAAACACGTTATGTGGGTCAACATGAATTTAACCAAGCACGATTATACTCAACCCAAACACACAAAAAACATGTCGAGTTTGTGTCGGGTTCACTGGTCATGTCAAAATTTTCCAGGTCTAGCAAATATGCATTCTACCGTGACAAAGAAATTATGAGAAAAATAGGCAAAGCAATGTATTGGAATGTTCCTTAGAAGTTAGATAAGAACATTTACTTCTTTCAAAGAAGTTTGCATCTAAAATGAAATTACATATCATTGATTCATGGGCAATACAGGTTCTTGAGAAGGATCACTGGGTTCTAAGACTGTGATTGGTTCTCAAAAAGAACTAAAAAGATTTGTTAGAGAAAGTAAATCTTTTATGTTGGAAGCCACGGAAAATCTCAAGAAAAAAAATACAGGAAAAGAGAAAATAAATGCCAAAAAAAGTTTCTCCCTATTTTACAAAACTTAGGTGAGAAAGTTTTGTATTTGTCAACAATTTACTTTCCTTCTCCTCCAAATTTTTATAGAAAACCAAACAAACAAATAAATAAATTTTCCTCACCTTTTTTCCACTTCATTTTTTCCCTCAAACTCATAGGCTCCGTTTGGAACCCGAAAAGTACTAGGGAAAGGAAAAAAATGCTAAGGTAAATGATTTACTCATGTTTGGTTCCATAATGGAAAATATAAAAGAAAATCAAATATAATCAAAATTTTACATATTTTTAAATTTTTTAGTCCTTATATAATAGAGATAAACAAATAAATTGAGTTTGAATAAAACATGTAGAATTAATTTATTAAGTTTAAACTTATTTTATATTTTCCTTCCACTTTTCCTCTCCATTATCCTCACTATTTTCTTTCCTTAGTACTTTCTGGATTCCAAACGGAGCCTAGGAACCAAACATAGTCTAAATGTTCTAGTTAAATGCACCACAAGTTTAATTAGAAGAACTGAAGGACCTTATTAACCAAAATAACATATCTAGGGTGACTGCCTAATGCTATGCTGCTCAGGTGTCCCTTCAGAAGGAGGCTAAACTGTTGCCAGTGAAAGAAAAGAGGACAAAGAATAGGCTGAAATGAAACTCTGATGCATTATTAGGAATATTGCAGAACAGCCAGCACTGGCACATATCAAAGGGGTTTATTTCGTAGAATGGGAAAAATAAATGAAATAGGTGAGGATTTTTCTTCCTTTTCTCTCTTGGGATTGATGAACTAAATATTTTACACACATCGCAAGCATGAGTCTCAATGAAGTTTGATCGGTTTTAGGTTAAAAAACACAGTAATTAAGTTAGAACAAACATACCAGCAGTGTGCCCTCGAGACTATGTGTACAAGGTGTCACGGCTAAAGCAAAAAAGAAAGGAATTAACACCTTGCGCATCTGCATGGAGCAAGGTAACAATGAATTATTAAAAGAAAAAGAATTAAACATTTGTTTTTTTTTCATTTTCTTTTTAATGAAGAAAAGAAATCAAAGTTAAGATTCATCAATTCTTTAGAGAAGTTTAATAATCGATTTATTCCCTCTTCCTGCAAGTGATTGCTGATAAACAAAATACACCATGCACTCCAACTAATTAAAAAAATTGAGATACTGATCAATAATGGGAGAGCATTGAGATTACCCATCCAAGACAATTAGTTATATATAAAAGAATGGTGATTTAGTTAGCATTTTTAGAAATTACAATACGCCTCTGATCCCACATATGCAACATACAATTCAGTTCAAGGCTGCAAAAAAAGCTAGAAGGTGCTTGATACCTCACAAAACTTGAGCAATATAATCATGTCATGCTTTCTTTGTTAATTATAGAACACTAGCATATAGACAATTAAAATAACAAAATAAAAAACAATGGTAAGAATATATACATCTATATTTCAGAAATAAGAATTCTCATATAGAGAAAATGCAACTAACCTGCTGTATGACAGAGGGGTCGGGTGTGAAGATATTGGGGAACGTCCCTGGAAGAGCTGTTCCAACAATTCCTAATAATGATCCAAGGATAACTCCAATAATCAAAAGAGACTTCAGCAGCGTTTGGGCCTGTTTGAAGTAAACAGCTTTTTAGAACACTCGTGGGAAACATGAGATATAGACAGACTTTGCAAGGAATTTTATGATGTTAATTATTTGCAACATATCCCTTAAGAAGGAATAGAAAGAATTAATCTCCAAAGCCCATATACCCCTTACAAAGCATAGTTACACGGGAACAGTCTTCCTGTAATAGATATGGTATGTAGAATACAATGGTTGTATCAGTAGAAAATGGAATCATCTGCCTTGGCAAACTTGGTTGCTCCAGCACATTAACTCAGGCATAAATGATTGCGCATGGTTGAAGAAGGAAACTCACCATACCGTGCACATGCAGTACATTTGAATCTGGCCTAGAATGAATTGTAAATTGTCAGTAAGAAAATGTTCATAGTCAGTTCCTTACAGAAATTTAGGAAAAGAAAGTAGGAGCTAGGAGAGCATGGTAAAGTGAAACTAACCTGATGACAGCAACGAGATCTGTGTACCCATAAGTGCATAAAATATATAATATGAGAGTGTAGAAGGCAACCTGGATGAAAAAATCTTGAAAATCAGAGAATGCATAGAGACAATCACACATGATGGATACATCCGGAGAATAAAGTGATATGTGCGAACCTTTGACACCATTGTCTGACTTCAGAACAGCAAGGTTAAATATTTGCAGGGAGTTCACTAGGGTGATGGAACAGAGAGATGGAGGAAGCGCTGTATCCTTTCTTGTTTAGAGCTTGGATCATCATAAAAGCTGCAATAACCTGGAAATCATCCTTGTAAGTGACAGCACTAAAAGAAGAGTCGTTTAATTTAGGTACTTAAGAATGCATCAAGGTATTTGTTATTGAGAAAATCAACCATGTGAAAGATTAGAATGTTTACTTGTGACACCATTGACATGCTGCCGCCAAGCGATACCATAACCTAGATAGATTGCACAGCACCAGAAGATATGACATTTACACCAGTTGCAGCACAAAACGCTAAAGGTCCCCAGAATCTCTTTCATCCCAAGACTGGATACCGCAAGGAAACATTAGAATACACATGTGAACAATCCTCAACATCAACTTCTAACATATTTTTGATATGTAAACTATATATATATATCTATATATATATATATATATTTCATATCAGAACTCAAACCTGGAACCTCCCATAAACCTATCCCATCAACTTCTAACAATGAGAAATCACTGTCATAAATGAGGGTGTTGGAATTGAATACCAACTAACAAATTCATGCATTAATACATCAAGCACATTCAGTGGATAAAAGAACGGGTAATGATCGAGTATTTTTTTCACCTTGCACTTTGAGCAACCAATCCAACAAGAACCGCCGGCCATGCTAATCCTCGGATCTACCAAAATAATATTTTTGGTTCAATTAAAAGGTCATTTGAATGAATAGGGAGGAGAAGAATTTTGTGAGAACCAGCTATTGAAAATGATTTTGTTTAATAATATAAATGGAAGTACTTCAAGCAGAAGGATCTGTCACATAATGAGCTACATATGCAAATGCTAAAATCAGTCACAAAAACAAAAATCAGGACAGGACTAGACTAGAGGAAAAAGGCAAACCATGTTATGGCTCAAAGGAATCATCTTCCATCATCTACTACAAGGATTGGCAGCAGATGCTCAATCAGGAAATAATAGTTTCAAAATACATATCTTTAAAGAGATCATGTTTTTAAAGTTTTTTTTTTGATAGGTGAGATCAAGTTCTTAAAGTTGACATGTTATAAGCTTCAATATCGACAAATCATCTCTAATTAGGGTCATCATGAAGTCATTGGTTGATATTGGACATGTTCAAACCATCTCAACTTTAACTCCATATCGATTATATGACCTGTAAAGCTAGGAATTAGTTTTTTGGTCTGTCAAGCCATCCATTTCCACATCTTACTTATGCTTGCTCTCTATTACTAGCATGAGAGCTACTAGCCCAACTTATGCACTTCCACTAAAGACAGGTTGAATCAACATAAAAATAAGATGTTGAATTGTATTAGCATAAACTAAAGAAAATTTGAGACAGGATCTATGTACTTGGCATTCTTTATCACCCAAAAAGATCTTGTGGTTTATCAATGACAAAGAAAAAATAATCTGCTCCTGGGAAAAGGGGACAACTGCAACTTTATAAGAGAAAAGAACATCAAGTGTTTAGTTCATGGGAAAAGAACCTGAACATAGGTGTTTGCTGCAGGTACAAGATGTGCATTCTTTGGTCCAGTAAAAGCTGAAAGAAAAAGCAGCATTAAGAAATTTATCTATCTCTGAGTAACAAGCATGATTAAAAAATCTATCAAGCATTGAATGGATTTTCCTTCTCCATGCTATTGGACTTAATTTCCTGCATAAGACTAGGATACAATTTTTTTTGATAGATTGCTTAGGACAAGGATACAATGAAAAAGAAGAAACATAAAGATGACTGGATTAATAAAAGCATTAGGCGCTGTCAATATTACGTGAAATTAATCAAATCTTAGACCAGTCTTTGTTTACCCGTTAATGCCCATGCACCCAGGAACTTCATGGAGAAAAGCATCAGCACACCACAAGCTAAACCAACAAAGAGCAAGATGGATATCTGATGTTGCACTTCTTTTTTATCCTGCACCAACACTATCTTATCAATCACATAATGCAATATAGAGTGCAGAACAGCCAACAGCAACTGATTATGTGGGTGATGCCACAACAAAGCTCAATTCCCTGAATTGCAGCTAAGGAAGCAGACCAGGTGGTCCTAAAACTAACATCAGCATGTAGTGAAATAAAGAGGAAATAAAGTAATATGCAACAGAAAGCAGTGAAAGCATCACTATCAATAGAAACCACTGGAAATGAATTTGCTTAGCCATGCATATATGATGGTTAATTCCATATACCATAAAACCAGTGTCAGTACGGCCTGGAATTGGATTTTATGTTTCAAAATTTTTAATAGGCACAGCCTAAGGCCCAAACTGGTTCAGCCTGTCACACCACCCATGCACATAGACCTAGTGGTTGTTGCAGAGGATGGAGTGATTTTGGAAAGCCTATGTCAACAAAACAGCATGTGTGGGCATACTCTCCAAATCATGCCGTCCACTAGCCAAGGCCAATGCCATGAACCGGTCACCTAAACTACAAAATCCTATGATACCCTATTCAAAGCTTTGGTTGCTACCTGTTATCAAATCCAGAGACATGATCCAATTCAAAGCTGGATCCTTGGCCTGTGAGGAATACACTTGAAAAATCTTACAATAAGCCCCCTTTACTGTTTTCTTAGCATGTGACATAGCAGCTAATCCAGAACTACCAGTCATTGAGGCTCAGCTCGAGGGGCTGAAAGGATGGGGTTTGTGGCTGGTTCAGGTTCAAGTCCCAATGGGGCCAAAAAATTCCAAAAGAGAAAACAACTGATTGTAACTACCAATGCAGTATTTTAATTATTTTCACTAATTAGTATTCACAGCAGATCGCTTGAATGATAAATCCATTGTTCATGGGTCCACAAAATAAAACTACATATTTTGATTAGTTCAACATTTAAATGGATTAGTTCTGGGCTACAGTCATGCTTATTCATAATTTCACAAATCTAATTGAGAGAAAAAAGATGAGTAGAACACCTCCTTCTACCAAACTCTTTCTCCAGAGACAATAGGATGCATAAATTTTTCTATAAGATAGAATTTCTTAATAAAAGTGCGTTTGTTTGAAAAATGGTTGAATGAACCAAAGAGAGAAACCTAAACCGAGTAATAAAGGTAATAATATCCTTTAACCAGTGAAACTAACCTGCCTAGCTAGCGCAGTGGCGACCATATTTGAAGTAGCAATGGAAAGGAACATGAACACATAGCTCGTATAGTCGCAAAAAACAGTTCCAGGTCCTGCCCATTCAAAAAACCACAATGCTTGATGTTGTTCCTTTTCCTTCATTTTCTCAACAACCGAACACAATAGCTTTAAGTCTAAAAAATTTCCGAAAGCGTTACCTAAAGCAGCCAGTTCAAGTGAGCTCCCCCGACCAATCATCGCCGTGTCCATGAGACTCATCAGAGGCCCACATATCCACAGCGCAGTGGCAGGCCCCGAAAACATCACAATCTCCTTCATCTGATTGAAAATGCTCTGAGCCGCAGCGAATTCTTTCCTCTTCGATCCAACAGAACCCTTCCTCTTCTCCTTCTCCTCCAACATCTTCCTCGGAACGACGAAACAGAGCGCCATTCGCGCCATTTCGCTCAATCATGTAGGCATTGCCGCCCTGACCGAAGTTCTCAGGCACAAAGTCGCGTACATGATGCGACAATTTGCCGCTGAGAAATGAGCAGGCGGCAGAGAGGAGTTGTGGAAGCGAGTGTCGGAAGCGCTATTAGTGAATGAGGTTGAAGGCTGCGGAGAGAATCGCCTGAGATTGATTTTGGAGATGGAAGTGTGAGGCGTGAGAGAGAGCTGAAGGGCATTTTCGGTGGTGATTATTATTAAGGCAGAGAGGGAGAGAAAGGTAGTTTATTTTTTGAATCTTTCAATTCAAAGAATCAAAGAGATTCACTCTCTATAGGAGGCTTCAGAGTCCAGTTTATCGAGAACCCAAGATATAGCCTCCTCCTGAGTGATGTCCTAAAGCTTATTTTTTCTAATTAATAGAAGTTAAAACCAGTGACGACTTACGAACTCATAAATTTAATTCAAGAAGGTAACTTAATTAAGATAAGATTTTATCGATTGTATGAACATACTACTTGCATGTAGGTTCTAATCCAATCGACTATACCTCACAAGGTTGCCCACTCGACTCTAATTTTAATCATTTAAAAACCATACATGGCTAATGACAACTATAAATCTAAAATCGCTGGCTGCCACCAACTATGGGCTTAAATCACATGGGTGCTGCGAACTGTCATGCTTTTCATTTGAAATAAAAGCACATTCAAATCAGCACAGGTATTAGTGAGATAATACTCTTACTTCCAAACTTATTGCATTTTTCTTTTAACCGAATCGTCCAGAGAACTTAAAATGCCCAAGATCTCATTTCTCGCCATTGTTATGGTGTATTTAGGTGAGAATGAACTTAGGACCAACACTACAATCGCTCGATATTTATAAAGTCTTTAGATCCATCACGTATGCGCAGTAGAATATATGTGGTGTTAATCATAAGGTCAACGAGCTTCCAAATCGTGTTTCCATACACCTGGCCGTTGATCTCGAGGTGTGGGTGCATATAGGCCAATAATCAATGGCGATGACAGTAATCTACCATCGACAGACTGGGGGTGCGTGCATATGCACCACGAAGGTGGCTGCAGCTCATACTTCTCCCAATTTGGTCCATGTACTCTAATATACCCCATAACTAAAATGAGATACACGGTAATCATACGATGTATTCTCTAAAAGAAAGTATTATTCAACATATTACAAAATGTTTTTAAATACCACTCATACATTCATTTGAAAAACCCTATGTTTATTCTTGGCCCATACTTAATGGCCAAACAGTAATTGAGATGCGCACAAACATAATGAAAAATATCATAACTAAAATAGAGTTTCATACATTGTCTTATACAATAAAAATCTCTCATATGATCTATATGATCCCCAGTTCTAGATCATGTTGTTGTACGCCCTTAGCGCCAGACCAATAATGTCTCAGTCGTGACCATCTGCTTTTACCTAACACGCCAGCACTGGGTCACGATGTCGCACGCCGTCCGCTTCCAACTCCTTTCGCATCGCTTTTGCAATTCTAAAACACAATTGAATTGTCACAAAATACTTTTAGTGGCATGGATATAGAATCAATGATTCTAAGCCCATAAATGAAACTCTTCATTCATACACCATGTGATGTAGCATCAAAGCAAGAGACGAACTCAACCTCCATAGTGGAAGTAGCTATCAAAGTCTGCTTCGCACTTTTTCATGATACAGCTCCACCGGCAAACATGAAAATGTATCATGATGTTGATTTATGTGAATCAACACAATCCAAGAAAAAGTTTGAATCGAATAAATTAATTATCTCTAGGTTATTGCCTGCGGCATTACAAGATAAATGAATTATGCAGGCGTCGTGAAGATTTCTGTAGAGTAACTCAATCGCATGATTCATTCACATAACTCACTAATATCGCACCCTCCATATATTATAATGTTTTGCAGGACAGACAATATATCAAGCAAAAAGGAGCCAACAACGAAGAAAGACCCGGCTGGTACAGAGAATGGAGCTTAGCCTCGGGTACGCGAGGTGAGAAGCACCCGCCGCCGCTAAACCCTTCGAGCGGAGGTCCTGGCGCGCCGCAGGCTTGTAACCGCCGCAGCGAATCCACTTCAGTACGCAGAGGCCCTTTCGCCACGCTACACGCAAGAGGAGGTTTCTTTTAGAATCGAGCCAATTAGGCCCGAATTTCGGGTCAATGATGGGCTCGTGTCCAGAGATATAAAAGAGAGGCATTTTCGAGGCGTGATGTGAACGGGGAAAGACAGAGAAAGGACAACAAGAGATGGAGATCGACTCAGAGCGATTCTAGAGATCGAAGACTGCTTTCCAGTCTTTTCCCCATCTCAAATATAATAAATGTTACCATACTTAGTCACATGAACATCCAGTTTTCCCACCAGGGCTATCAACTAATGCAACCATTATGGATTGTACGCATGATCGTTGTAGCTACCATTTGTCATTGATATGAATAAGATGATCGCGCACTCGGGAATTTAATCACATAAGTTATCACTGGCCAATTTTGTCGCTACACACTTCAGAGTCCGAACGAGAAGATTCATGATTAAGGTAAAGGTTATCTGGTCAATTCCGGGAATAGATATCCCGGGTCTCCAAGTAGCATTGGGTTTGCACATTATTTATGGATTCTGAGTTCGAGGGTCGAGGCAAGCGACATAAGAGATAGGCAGATATATCTCGAGAGAGAATATATCTTGTAGGCATGATCATCCCTCACACAAATCACATGAAAATATTAAAAAATACGCCATCTGTAAAATCCATCAATCAGGCGTGTGATCAAAACCCTGCTTTTCTCATCACTTTAAATCAATATTTTGATATTATTTTCCTCTTAGATTAGTTGTAATCATAATTCACTATAAGATGTGATCCAAATATTATCTAGATCGCTGCCAAGATTCAAGATGCTTTTCGTGTAATACTCGACGAACCACTACTCACGTAACCTCGACGCAGATATGATACAAGCCTACACTTTACGTAACTTTACACTCATTAAGAGCTCGTCATGCATTCCTTCGCTCCTCAGTATCTACTTTTCCAAATGGTCCATACTGGTACTGACATTATCTTCCCAACATACTAACAATAAATGCTATGCTGTCAAGTCTAGAAAACTTAAAACATAAATTATACTTCCAACAACCGAAGCATATGAGATTTTCATTTGCTCCTTCTCAAAATCATTCTTTGGACATTGGTTCAATTGAACCATCCCATTTCACGCACGGAGCAACATCTTGGTGAACAATCTTTATCCCCAAATCTCCAAACTTTATTGATATAGGTTTCTTATGACATGCCTAATACCATTATGTTTGTATCTAAAATCTTATGCCTATAACATATATACCCATATCTTTCATGTCAAAATGGGTTAGAGAGAAATTGTTTCACCTCCATGCATCAAACCTCATCATTAGTTTGCAAGTAAATCACATACAAAATTAAGAAATAAATCTTGCTCCCACTAACCTTCCGCATATGCACCGGTCGATATTCTCTTCAAATCCAAAGGAAGATATCACATCATGGAATTTGCCATTGATGGGAAGCTTGTTTCAATCCATAGATGGATTTCTTAAGCTTGTATACCAAATGCTCACCTTGACTAGAGGAGAATCCTTTAGGTTGTTTCATGTATACCTCTTCCTCTAGTTCCCCATTGAGGAAAGCTATTTTCACATCTATT
Source organism: Tetrastigma voinierianum (assembly GCA_016808115.1). Taxonomy (NCBI): domain Eukaryota; kingdom Viridiplantae; phylum Streptophyta; class Magnoliopsida; order Vitales; family Vitaceae; genus Tetrastigma; species Tetrastigma voinierianum. The sequence continues at coordinate 123,289 of JAEQBH010003712.1, forward strand.
TGTTGCAATTCAAAGTCAAAATGTGCAACTAATGCCAAAATGATACGAAAGGAATCTTTCTTAGATATAGGAGAAAAAACTCCTTATAATCGATTCTCCTTCTTTCCTTTGAGTGAACTGGTCACCAGTCTTTGCTTTTTATATCTCTCAATGTCGCCCACCAATGGCTCATTCATTAAACATAACAAGTGTCCCAAGTCAAGTTATAGAGTTTATCTCATCCTTCACGATTGAGCCATAAATGTTCTTGCACCATGGCATGTGAAAACGTTATTAGATCATTTTCAGCTCTAAGATCATTGTCCAATTATTGCAGATACACAATATAGTCATTTGGAATCATTGATCTTCTTACTCTTGTAGATCTCCTTAATGTTAGCTCAACATTTTGGGCATGTTAGTTTTTCAACCATGTCTCGGTACTTGATGTGATTTTCTCAAACTCCGGGGTCCGCTTGACCAATGGTTAACCCACGTAAATACTACCTTAGGTAATCGTGATAACGGCCATACCAAACTAGTATCAAATACCCGGTGAGTAATTCTACCAACCTTGTTAGGTCCTATTTACCAAAGATCCATTTATTCATATTTAAGTTAAAAATATGAAATTACTTAAAAAACAAATTTGTAAGAGTTCAATCACTACCTCCCTCTTACCATTATATTACATACCTTCATCTGCGCACATGCATCATGTTCCAACATTCATGCCCATATTCACATTCCAAAAACATGCAATTTCTACTATGGAATCCTACATGTCATGCCATGAATGAGATGAGACTCCACCGCGTACCATGCCTTGAGTCCTTACTAACTCCCATCACACTCAAGTCTTTACTGACTCTTATCACACAACAAAAAGCCCATGCAAGATAAAACTATCATTTATGGATTACATCTAATAATCATTTTACAAAACAAATTTATTTGTTTTCAAAACCAAAAGATTTTTGGATGTTACACCCTATCATTTCCAGAAGACAAACTCATGTCTTTTGGCGCAAGAAATTTTCGTGGTCCCACCGTAGCTTTCTTCGCAGACGCTTCGACACTTTTATTCACCGTAAGAGGTTCAATAAGTCCGCATCTTCACCCGAGGGAGAATCTAGCCCTTCTTGCTATTACCGACACAAGTTTTCTTTACCATTTCATGTAACCATGCGACTCTATTAGACTTCGTCCAATGGTACCGAGCTTATCCAATTAATCACCAAACACAATGTTGATTTTCACCTCACACCCATTCAATACGATATTCCCAAAAGCAATCCGCTTGACCAACCGTCAACCCGTTAAAACTTCAGGTATTGTAACCGACATATTATCGCGGTTCCTTCCGGGACCCATAATTTAACAAAACGACGCAGTCCCTTTATACAAGACTGTAAATACAACCTCGTATAACGATACGCGATGGCCTCTCAAATAACATTATCATATCATGATTCTCCAGTACATAATACCATAGTCCTTAAGAGTTTAATTACAATACTTTACACAAAAACATATCAAAAAACAAATATTATAATATATTTACAAAAGTAAGAACCAAAGCCACAACCCCAAGCCTGCCACAATGTGGCGCTGAGGATATCGGCCTCCCGCACACTCGCACTGAAGGGGTCCCACACTACAGTGCAGCAAAATGCCCAGATAAACAAACCTCACAGAGGCTACCACCACCTAAGTGCACATGCAATGGTCATGTCACAAAAAAAAAAAGAAACATTCCAATGAAGATTATGCAAACCTGAATTGTTCTCCATGCCATGAATGAAATGCTTAATAACAGAACATCAATCGGTAGGTAACACGGTCTCGCAAAATCATGAACTCCACCGACGATCAAACCGAGTCCCACAGATTCCACACATCACGTTTAAACCTATGCGGATAAAAACCATCATTCTTGTGATCAGCATTCGATGATTATTTTTATTGGAACAAATTTCATTTGTTATTCAACAAAAGCTTTTGATACACTTCAATGATAATTTTTAGGGACAAAATCATATTCAGGTAGCCAATTTCCGGTCTCGCACTCTAGGCTTGTAAGCTTCACACTTTCACGCTTTCACCATTGGACACATATGTATTGTCACGCCCTTTTTACCATCTAATCAGGACGCCCCAACACCCGGGTACTCGATACCACTTGTAACTATCTTTACTTTTTACCATACCATTAATTTTGCTCATTCATGTACTGCTAAACATTTAACTTGAAATATCATATTATGTATACGTGATTACAAAATATATTCAAAACTCCTAAATGAGAGTGTTTAACATATACAAATTTTTACATTGCTTACAAAGCAAAACATATAAAAAAAATGTAGACCAAAAGGTCTTCAGGCACTTGTTGTGTCAGCTCCTCGTTGCTAATGTGATTGTCCGGACTTCTAGTTCCCCGAAGCCTACACGATGAAACACCCGTGCTTATAGCTTAGTGGGAAATAATATATGTGGACCCACTCTATCAAGGGTCATCACATCTTAGACAACCGCATATAACTTTAACATTCATTTACATATACACATGTCATATTCATGTTTTGAACATATCATTCAGATATGCTACATATATCATACTTATCTCGTCTTATCATGTTTCATTCCATATCATCTTTCATTTCTTGCTTCTTGCACTTATCATTGTATACTTATCATCACATAGCAATGCTATGCTTGTCATATCATGTCATGTCATTTGCATATTCTCATTTATCTTATGTTTTTATGCTTGTAAATACCTAGAAGGATACGGAACCAGAGGACCGAAGCTATAATCATTGTACGACAATGAACTATAAGGACCCCGAAGGTGCTATTATCATTGCAGACAATGACCATCCGCATGGTCCGGTTGCGCCGTAATGGCAAAATAAATGGGATCGTAGAATGTCGAGTCTTTCTCCCTAATAGGCATGCTCATCCTCTACTAGGTTCTAAGCGCAGACAATCTTCTTTTATTTCATTCAATATATATCCCATATTTAATAACTATTATTATCCCAAGTGATCATATGCGATATTTTCTTATCATTTCCGCATGCATCTTTATTCCTTGTATTATTTAGACATTTATGCCTTCATTACATTTATCTTTTCATCCCAACCAAGGATAACACTTCATTTAAACACATTAGTTAAAATGAGGCAAAGGAAACAATGCTGCCTAACGACCTATCACGAGGCCATTTTTCATATAATTTTTACATACTTGAAATGAAGCCATTCAATTTATTAGGATCCCCTATTAGTCCAATGGATGATCGTTAGAATTAACTGAAGAGAGGAACAAAAACGTAGCTAAGGTGCATGCTTAGCTTAAGCTCACGCCAGTGGCTTTATGTCTCGCTTTAGGCGGAGCATGCCTAGGTGGACTAGAAAACCTGACTCTAGTCCGCTTTAGGCGAGTTCAAATAGCGGACCTCACGCCTAGGGCGTGAATGTACAGGGGTGTCGAGCAAAAAAACATAAAAATGCACGATGGACCATTTTCACCGAAATTTTTTAGACCAAACACAATTTCAAAACAAACGTCCGATAAAGAATCCTCAGATCAACCAAATACACATGATTATATTTTAGAAGAGCAAGCTCAACCCAACTTAAACAATATTTTCGAACAAATTCTGCACAAGCATCTTTTACCAAAGTTCTAAATGATGTTCAAAACTTCTAAACAAATATCCTACACAAAGCTTTCATATCTTCGCTTTCCTTCTTTTTCTCCCTTTCTTCCTTTCTCTCCTTTCTTATTCTTCTCTCTTCATTTTCTCCTCAAATAGGTCGCCTTAACATTTAAACCAAAATGAGATATTTTATCCAAGATAAGGCCATGTTTGACCTTGTCACATTTTTTCACTTTGCATTTTTGGTCCTTCATTATCTCTATTTGCCCTTTCTACATCTTATTTCTATGTTAGCCTATATTATAAATTATGAATCTCTGTCCTGAATCAGTAAATTACCAATTTACCCAATTCTGTATTAATTCCGTATTTTTCATTTTGCTTAGTATTATTTTATTATGAAAAATATATATTCTAAGAGAACCTGAGTATATAATTTTGAGGTATTACATGTATTATCTCAAATTATACCCTCAACAAAGTTTATAAATATGTTTTGTAATAAGAAAAATATATATTTTCCAATAAAAATAAAGATAAAAACAAAAGTATAGAATATGCATAGTTACAACACAAAGACAGGCGATTAGGAGGCCATTGTAAAAAAATAACATAAACATTGGCAAATAGTAAGAGTTTAGCCGACCAAAGAAGAATAAAGAAAGATATTAGAATGAAAACACATCATTTAAAACTGTTGCCATATGCTGTCTTAAATGAAAAAAGAGGAGTAGTTTCCTCTTAGATTAGAAAAGAGAAATAAAAAGGATAAGACCAAAAATAAATATCATATTTTGGTCTTGGAGAAAAGGAGAGAAAATAACAAAGAGAAGATATAAGAAAGTTAAGAAGAAGCAAGAAGAAGAAGAAGATTACATGTGAGCAGAACTACTAAATTTGTACTGACATGTCTGGGTTGTATGGAACTACTAAATTTGAGTACGGATACATGTCTTTGGTTGTATGGAACTACTAAATTTGAATATGGATACATGTCTTGGGTTTGGAAACTCCTAAACTCATTTCTTGTAGGGTTGAGTTAAGAAGAGCTTTAAGGCTCCTAAATATGTGTTTTGAGAAGGGTCTAGTTGCAAGTTGAACCCAGAAAATTCCCTATTGTCGACCATATGCAGTAGCCTGACCTTAGAACGAGTTTTTAGGTCAGAAATAAAGGGAATCTGGAAGTGAGTCCTTCTAGTAAATTATAGCCACATCAATGAAATCTGATGTTAGGATTTTGAATTTCTAATTCTGGATCTCTGAGACCAGTTATGGCCCTTTTACCGAGGTCAGTCCATTATCCATCATAGTTCAGCTAATCGCCAATAACTAGCCTGACCTTTTAGAACGGGGTTTTTGAGTCGAAATACAAAGAGAATTTCTGGCAAGCAAGTCCTTCAGGAATTGTAGCCACATCAATGAACTTGATGTTAGGCTTAATTTCTAATTCTAATTACATAGATCAATGCTATGGTCTTTTTACTCGAACAAGCCAAATGGGAGAGAGGTCGCCAAATGCTGGGTCGCCCAACAAAGGGTCGCCCAACGTAGAGGTCGCCAAACAAAGGGTCGCCCAACAAAGGGTCACCAACAAAGTGATCGTCAAACAAAGGGTCGCTCAACAGTGGTCAGCCCAACGTAGAGGTCGCCAAAATGCTGGTCGCCCAACAGCGCGGGTCGCTAAACAAAGGGTCGCCCAACAAAGTGGTCGCCCAACGTATCACAACCGGCCGCCCCAACAAAGGTCGCCCATCAGCGGATCGCCAAATGCTGGTCGCCCAACAAAGGGTCGCCCAAATGCAGAGGTCGCCAAACAAAGGGTCGCCCAACAAAGGGTCGCCCAACAAGAGTCGCCAACCAGCGGGTCGCCAAACAAAGGCTCGTCAGCGCTCAGTCGCCTCGTCAAGACTCGGGCCGACTGCGCATGACCTCTCCAACTCGAAGGTCATATCTCCTTCGCTTGGAACTCGATTTGGCGTTCTTTGGACTCTATGGAAAGCCCATTGAGTCAAGAATCCATCCATATGCCTGAGGAAGATATTAGATGTCAGACCGAGGTATCAAACTGAGCTCATCACTTCAGTGCAGCTCGTCACCAGTCGTACCGTCAAGATCGACCGCGCATGACCTCCAACTAAGGTCATCTCCTTCGTTTGAACTCCGATTTGAGTGTTCTTGGACTCTATGGAAAGCCCATTGAGTCAAGAATCCATCCATATGCCTAAGAAAGATATTAGATGTCAGACCGAGGTGTTAGATCGAGCTCGTCACTTCAGTGCAGCTTCGTCAAATCGGTGTAAGCTCGTTAAGACTGATCGCGCATGACCCAACTTCAAGGCCAAATCTCTGTCTAACCTTGATTCGAAAGTGTTCTTGACTCTATGGAAAGCCCATTGAGTCAAGAATTCATCAATAGATAGCATGATAAGATTGGAACTCATTAGTCCCGGAAAACATGAAAACAGTAGGCTCAGAGGTAACTATAGTTATTTATATTATGAATTCATAAATAACTCATACACAGGTAAGCATAGTTATTTATGCATACAATGAGACATGAAAATGCAAAGTTATGAATAAATGATTGTATATATATACTACATATGAGTACCAAATGATACAACATTCAGAATATGAGATATACTGAGCATAAATACACATTGATTGTCTCGCTAGAACCTCAGTAGAGGTTGATACGAAAGATGCCTATTAGGGGAAAATAAGTCTGGCAAAGATACAGTGTCTCTGATATCGAGGCCCCGTCAGGGTCGATGACATAGATCCCGCTTGGGATCACTGGTGGCCCCGGGAAGGGTCACCACAGCCGCCTCCGGCCTCATGGACAGGTCACTGTCTCGCACAAAGGATGATACCTTCAAGAGCAATATACATGCTGCCTTCGGGCTCCTCATGGACCACTGCTTATACAAAGGAATATAGCGCCTTCAGCCCTCGTGACCACCGGCTTCACACAGAATACGCCTTCGGGCCCCCATGGACCACCGCTTCACGTTGAATATGGGCGCCGGGCCCTCATGATTATAGTATTCCTCAGATCTAATTTCTAAGGTTTATACATGAAACATAAAAGAAAATGACAGGTATATGCAAAGGAAGTGTAGAGAATACCATATGATATGAGAAGCATAGCAATCGCTTATGCGACGATAGTATACACATAAGAACAAGAAGTAAAAGTACAAGATTACATGGAAAAGTATATGGAAGATGATAAGAAATGAAATTGGAAGAGTAAGTATATATATATGAGAAAGATAAGAGTTCAGAATGTTATATGTAAGAGATGCATTTATAAAATGTGGTGACTCTTAATAGAAGTCATATTCCCACTAAGCTGCAGTTTAGCACGGGTGTTCAACTGCGGCAGTACGTAAGAGGAAATCAGAGAACGGGCAATCCACATCACACGTTTGGCCACATCAATAGGTGCCAACCGGAAGACCTTTAGGTCTATTTTGTATATGAAATTTTGTAAACCATCGTAAATATTAAAATGTTGAACATTTCCATATTTGGAGCTTGTATATATATTTTAGAACTACGCTACTAATGCACATGTTAATTGTTTAACATTATATGAATATGTAAGTGTAAAGGTTATAAGTTTTAAAAAAAAAAAAAAATGACCCCTCACTTGACAACCTATGCCGAGTTGGGGGGCGTCACATGTATAACCAAAACTAATGGGGTTTTCACCCAAAGGGGTATCTATCCCTACTTACTGTTACCCGACACATATTTTCATTCTCCGTTTCCATTTTAACCATATGACTCTATTGGACGTTGTCCCACCATGCCGAGCCCACCATCAAACACCAAACTCAATGTTGATTATAACCATGCACCTACAGCTGCCATGTCATGTAATGTTTCCGTGCATAAATAAATACGATGTGCCATTGCATGCCATATCATGCCACATATGATGAATGCTATATGAGCAATTTAATCATGCATTTTCCATGCATCATAGACAACTATATCAAACATGCATATAATCTCCACAAAATTTCATTCATATCAATATATTATACGCACATATATCAATATCACAATCAAATCATTACTTAGTCAAGTAATGACACACTTTATCCTCTTGGCTAAATTATGACATAGCATGTCTACAAAATAGCCTACAACAAGCCATGTAATGGCCATGTCTACACACACAATTCATTACATGTCAATACATTATGACACACATATTGACATCAAATCAATTACTACCAAGCATGTCATTCAAACTCAAGTAATGACAACTTCATCCTCAAGACCAATTGTGGCATAGAGATGCCCACAAAACATTCCACACAACAAGCCATTAAACAACCTAAGCTGTAGTAGTCTCGGAAAATGGATCATAGCTTGAGTTATAGAGATTCGATGGTGATTCAAAGCCTAACATCAAGTTATCGATAGAGCTGCCACTCTCCTTGGATGATATTTATCCAAATTCTCACTTTTTCCAACCGAAATCAGTCCCAAAAAATCTAGACAAAGAGGTTCGACTAAAATAGGGCAGCCTATGGCAATCCTTAAAACACTCATAACTTGTGTTATAGAGGTCCACCAGACACCCTCTATCCCGGGGGTCCCATTGACAACCCGTCAACTCATGGAAACCTTCAGAATATCGGTGTCCCAATATCACACTACTTGTCATATTGAGACCTATTCAAGATGTAATTCATAAATATACAAAAATATATTGGTAAATATTGGGTGTCCCGACATCACATTCATTGTTCACATATTGAGCATTCAATTCCGCATATGTAATTCACAAATATACAAAAAATATATGATAGACTATTTAACCAAGAGTTCATTTAAGAGTCCTTTATACCATTAAAGGTATGTATGGTGGAAAGAGTGCTAATATAATACAAGAACAAAAACAAAACAAAAAAAAGCCGCATCTGGCTCTCATCCCTCATGCGGTCCCATATGTGGGTCAGACGCCTGCACAGGACCTATACCTGAAAGGAGGTCCCACGACGGGGTGAGCAATGCCCAATAGAAAGTTTTTCTACAAGGGTTACTCCCCACCTAAAATGCACATGCATGACGCATACAAACAACAACAATCACATTTCATACAATTTATAACATTATATAAAATGTCTGCGGTCATGCATGGATACCCCTCATGCTCACAACCTGAGTCCCAACCGACTCCCCCACACCTGCAATTGCCAAGTGTGGAAACCAACCATTGGTATTTAACCCAATGACTTAAACCATTAGACAACCCTCCAATTTTAATTTATCATTTCATGATTTTCCTTTTCTTTTGTGGGCCACGGATTTTCGGGTTTTCACCACAGGACGCCGCACACCTTTCCAACATTTTTCGCAAACTTACATTGCTAGGATTCATGTCTAACCGTGAATAACATTTTGGTCTTCCACCCTGGGGGGGATCTACCCCAACTTGCTCAGCCCAAAACATGTCATTTATCATTTTGATCAATTTACACATCCGTGAGTCTCAACCTTGGACTTTGTCCTTTTTTCTGAGCTCACGACCTATTCACCAACACCGGTGAATACTCAATACCATGCACCCACACCCGACTCGATGCGATGTGACCGTGCATATGAACTTCATGATTCCAATGCATTTTCCTTCATGTTACATGTATATATGAGTGCAACATGAAACATTAATATACCATGAACAATTATAATTTTTACATATAATTTACATCCATGCAATCCATGTTAATACATCAAATAACATATACTAATATGATTTTTTTTTACACACAATAACATGTTATTTAATATTTTACAACAATAACACACAAAATGGCCCAAATCTTAGACCCACATAAAACAAGGCACCTCTTGGTCCCTTCATGGTTCGTCACCGAATTACTGTGATACCAAAACACACTACAAAATCTGAAGACATAAATCTCAGGATCAAAACCAAACCTCAACCCCAAACCCTGACCGTCCGAAAAATAGTTCTAAAATCCCGTCCCCGACTATCCGAAACAAATCCCGAATTCACTGACCGTCCGAAACAGCCTTGAAAATTCCTACACCTCACCAAAAAAATTTTCGACTAAATTTACATTTCTCTCGGCCTCTAAGAAACCTTTACCATTAACAACCTTTAGGCTAGAAACAAATACTAAGTAGGAAAATTCTTACCTCAGGAGTTTGACCTAACCCAAGATTTTAGACCTAATGATAGCCTCTTGTTGCATGGATCGACTTTGCCTTATGCTTCGACGAAAACCTACGATCCGATTTCCATAGATCTTAAAGAGAAGCAAAAAAAAAAAAAAAAATCTCTCTCTCCATTCTCACGCCCCTCCCGTTTCCCGCTGCTTCCTTCCTTTTGATTTTATCCTTTTCATATTATCATTATTATTTGATACATAGTTCATATTGTTTTATTAGTTTGTTTCAAACAAACAATTTATTTCTTTCATCACTTATTTTAATAAACTTAGTCGTTTATCTTTCACTGAGATTTTTGAAAAAACCTCGTCCCCTGGTTACCGGCAACTTATTACTTCCAGAAATCTAAAAATTCCGATTGTCTCGTATCTCGATGAAATTTTTTATGGGTCACTAGATTTGCGAGACTTTAATTTAACTACAGCAAACTGCTTGTCATCCGAGACTTAGAGAATTTTATAGGCTTCCCCGTAATTCATTATAGTAATTTATTATTTCTTATTATCATTCCATTCTTGAAATTTCTAATTTTCGAGTTTTACAATCACTTAGGTGATTTAAAAGCCTAACATCAAGTTCTAAGATAGAGCTACAATTTCCTTGAAGGATACTAGTCTAAATTCTCTTTTTTTCTAACCGAAAATCAGCTCCAAAAACCAGACATCATATAGGGTCAAAACAGGGTACTATTCTCATAACCTATTATTTTGCCAAACAAATTCTTAGGGGCAAAAATGGCCAAATATTCTCAGGCTTTAAACTCAACCAAATAACCCCTAGAATGGAAAAAAAAAATAAACTAAAGTAGGAAGAATCCATATCTCTTGAGGAAGATGGCTTTTGAAGTCTCGTAGACCTGAAACCCACGATCTCGAACTCTTCACGTGAATCTTCAATAAATCCTTTGTTTCAAAATCTAAGCGTAGCTCTCGCCATGTGGACTCAGTTTCGCACGACGGTGTCTGAGCACCAGAGCTCTGAGATCTGTAGAGAAGTTGGAGCTTCTTTCTTTACTTTCTCTTCTCCTCTCTCACTCTCTCGTACGCCCAAAATAGGCTCCCTCTCCCAATTTATCTTTTGTTCTAACTAATGTTAAGTTAGACATGTGGCCCACTTCTCGCACCATGTCCTAACTTATTTGGATTCGCCTACCCCAAACAATTTATTACGCTCCTCGGTACAAGTTCAATTCATTTTAAATGAACTTTTACTTAATTTATTTTCCACCTTTGAGATTTTCTCAAAATCTCATTTTAATATGGACACCCACCCTCGAAAATCGTGGAAATATGTATATGTCTCGTAATTCTAATTGTTGCCTGTATCTAAATTTCGACAGAGACGAATCCAACGGTGAGGTCCGTTTCGTCATCTAAGATCTAGAAAAAATTTCGGTTTGTAACTTATACTATAGTGGCAATTTACCGTTTTGCCATTTTTGGAAAAATTAAAAATTTTTCCGGGTTTTATAGACATCTTCGTGCATATGCAATGTAATGCATCATTGCATGTTATATCATGATTCATGACACATTATAATGAATGCTACATGTGCAACACAACCACACTATCTATCATATCATGGACAACTCATCACCTCGTGATATGACTTCATACATCATTTCATTCATGTCAATATTTTATCAACATCAACATACAACATGTCAATTTATGTTCAAGCAATAACACACACACACACACACAATCAAGCCATGTAATGGCCTTTTGCACCTAGAAATTCATCACATGTCAATACATTAGAACACATATTGACATCCAAACATGTCACTCCTTAGTCAAGCAGTGACACTCTCCAACAAGTCATATAATGGCCTTAAAGCAAGTCACAAACAATCACAAATCGGGCCATGAGACCGACCCCAAACAGGCCATAAACACAGACCTCACATAGTCACAGGCTCGCCTAGGCGAGCCTAGAAACTCCCTAATTCTTGTTCTTAGATTCGCCTAGGAGAACATTCCTCACCTATGACCCTTCGCTCAGCGGCTAACGCCGCGTTTTGGACATTTTTATACCCAAACGGACCCTTAACACGTTCCACCATTTTAACCCAAAATGGGCCCAAAAATGGGAATTAAAACCAGAGTAGGAAGAATCCTCACCTCTTGAAGCTGCAGAAGAACTGGGTAGAAGCCTTTCTAACCGACAACTTCAATTTCGAAATATCCTTTATTGGATCCTCGACGAAATCTCTTGTTCTAGGTATCCATGTGTACCCCTCATCGATGCGATGAACTTTTGTTCTTGGCTTGACGAAAATCGACCAACGGAGCTCCATAGATTATGCAGAAGCTCGACTCTACTCTTTCCTCCTTCTCTCTCTGACAAAAACTAGGAAAATGAGATCATTTTCCTTTTTTTCGCTTCATTTTGTTCTAACTTAACTTTAAGTTACGGGAGTGACCCACGTCTACCATGTGTCCAACCTTGCTCGAGTTCGGTCTTTTACCTCGAAACAATTTATTTAGTCCCAATTCAAGTCCACATTCTTTTCTATGAACTTAACTTAACTTATTTCCCAAAATCTCGTTTTTGGGCTTTACTGGATACTCGTCGCCCCAAAATTCGTGAAAATTTAAACTATTCCCCTTAATTCAACGAATGTCCGGTAATTAGATTTCAATACAAAATGAATACAACTAAGTGGAGGTCAGTTTCACATCCGAGATCTAGAAAATTTCCATGTTTTCAACCTATACTGTAGCGACAATTACTGTTTTGCCATTTTTTCAAAAAAAATTCTGTTTTTCTCGGGTTTTACATTCTCCCCCCCTTAAAAGAATTTCATCCCTGAAATTCACACACATATACACATTCAATTTACATGCATATGCAACAGTCATTTAATCACCAAATGGCTAAAAACATACCTTTATCCTCAAACAAGAAACGATGATTGGTACGCACAATGTCTTCGTATTCCTATGTTGCTTCCTCTACTCCTCGGTGTTGCCATAACACCTTCACTAGCCTCACAGTCTTACCTCGTAAAACTTGATCCCGGCTATCCATGATACGCACCGGTCCCTCCTTGAAGGTCCCATCTGCATCAACAACAAGCTCGCCCTAATCCACTACATGAGTTAGATTTAGAGTGTACTTTCGGAGCATGAAGACATGAAATATTGCATGAACACTCGATAAGCTTGGTAGTAAAGCCAACAAGTAAGCAATCGTTTCTACCCTCTCGAGTACCTAGAAGTGCCCAATGTACCTCTGCAATAGCTTTCCCTGCTTGCCGACCTCGACCAATTCTCCCAGCATCACCCCTGCAAAGACATGATCCCCACCTTAAACTCGTGAGGTCGCCCATCCGTCAACAGCTCTGGTTTGCCTGAGTCGTAAGAAGACGCTTTCATATCAACTCCACCTTCTCAGAGGCGTCTCTAACCAAATCCATACCCCATGGTGGTTCTCTCTCCCACCTCTCTCGGTCCAACAAACTAAAGATCGACACGAATTCCCATATAAAGGCCTCATACAAGGTATTCGTATGCTCGCCCGATAACTATTGTCAGAAAGGACTTCTTACTAAGGGTAAATGCTCTTCCCAACTATCCCTCGAGATAAAAGACATGCTTGTAGCATGTCCTTCTAATGGGTCCGGATATCCTCTAATTGACCATCCGTCAGGGATGAAAAGCTGTGGTCTGTCATTAACCGTGTCCTAATGACTCACTGGAAACTCTTCTAGAAATGAGCTGTAAACCTGGGATCCCGATCCGCTACTATAGATATTGATACCCCGTGCAATTGGACAATCTTCCGTACGTACAACCTGCAAAATTCCCCTAGAGTGAAGGTCATCCGCACAACCAAAAAGTGTGCCGACTTAGTAAGTAGGTCCACTATCCCCCATCACACCAGGCCTCGATGTTCGCGGCAAGTGAGTCACAAAATCCATCGTGATGTGCTTCTACTTCCACTCATCCACCTCCAAGGGCTGGAGTAGACCTGCTGGCCTCTGGTGCTTAGCCTTTACCTATTGACACGTGAGACATCGACGAACGAAATCCCCAACGTGTTGCTTCATCCCGCTCTAGTAATACTGGCGACAAAGATCATGGTACATCTTCATGCCACCTGGATGCATTGCAAAATGGGAACAATGGAACTCCTTTAGGATCTCCTATCTCAGATCTGCCGATTAGGGAACCACAATCGAAGACTACCATGTGTGTGCATGGCTCCAAATCTTTCGTCACTCTATACCCGAATATATCTTGGCCCGATGACACATTCAGGTCCCATCCTGGAACTCGATCACTTTGCTTAGTAGGGATGACTTAACCACTAAACTCCTCAAAGTACCTTGAGCCTGATCCTTGTAGTGCAGCCTGAACTATCCCATAGCCTCGAGCACTACACTGAAGCCACACTGGGCTAACACTCGTGACTTCCATGCAAAGCAAAGTAACGGAGTATCACCACCACATTTGCCTTACCGAGATGGTAATGCAAAAGTGAAGTCGTATCCTCTGTGCACTCCATCCACCAAGGTTGTCTCTGTTTTAGGTCTCGCTCGTGTGAAAATGCAGCCGACTGCGGGTCCGAAACCACCTTGAAATTGCTCATCAGGCAGATAGGGCTGCCTTAAGGCAAAGATAATGGCCGCCAACTCGATGTCATGTGTAGGGTAACTCTACTCGTGGTTCTTTAACTACCGAGAACCATAAGCCACTACCCTCTCGGACTACATCAAAACACATCCAAGTCCTTCCTTCGAGGCATCACACACATTAATCGTATAAATTCGTCTTCTCTCGAACCATCGTAATAGAGCCAAGTAAGCCTCCTTTTTAATTCCTAGAATGCCCTCTCACACAAGTCATTCCACTCAAACTTGACCCATTTTCGGGTCAATCTTGTCATAGGTGTAGCTAACTGGAAGAAGTCCTCAATGAATCTCCTGTAATACCCTGCCAATCCCAAGAAATTGTGTATCTCGAAGACTAACTTCAGCCTCTCCCAACTCATAACTGCCTCAACCTTCTCCCGGGTCCATGGATACCCCCGAAGCCAATACCACGGCCCCCAAGAATCTCACCTCGCAAACCAAAATTCACACTCATCGAATTTGTATACAACCCGATGTTCTCAAAGGTCTAGAGAACAACCCTTAAGTGACCCTCATGATCCTCCTCGGACTTGGAGTAGATCAAGATGTCGTCCATGAAAACCATAACGAACTGATTTAGGTAGGGTTGGAATACCTTATGCATGAGATCAAGGAATGCCACCGATATCTGGCCACCTTGGCATCACGTGAACTCAAAATGACCATATCGTGCTCTAAACGCCACTGGATGTTCCGCCTCCCGCAACCCTACCTACGGTAACCGGTGCGAAAATCATCTTGGAATAAACCTGCGCCCCTCTCAATTGATCAAACAAATCATCAATCCGCGGCAAAGGGTACCTATTCTTGATAGTAACCTTAATAAACTGCTGATAGTCAATACATAGCCGAAGGGTCTTATCTTTCTTCTTGGCAAACAATACTAGAGTGCCCCAAGGTGAAGTGCTCGGTCTAATAAAACCCCTGTCTAATTTTTCTTGTAATTGGACCTTGAGTTCTTGCAACTCAACAAGCGCCATTCTATGTGGAGTCATAGAAATAAGCAATGCACCAGAAAATCCATGTCTACAACCCTCCGCAGAGGTAATCCCGTAGTTCCATAGCGTTACATAATTGTGTTTTAAAGATATAATAAGAAATGCAAATTGCCTAATCGCGCAAGTGTACGCTCGCCAAGTAATATAGTGTACTCAAGGTATGGATATCGATCCACAGGGAAAATCTTAATCATGGGAGGCTAAGTACCAAAATTATAATACTACTTTAATATTCAAACTAGCAACTGTGATGGCTAAGTGAAAGTGAAACCAGATTAAATAACTACTAATGTAACTGTGCGCTTCAAACGTAAAGATGACCAAATGGGTGCAAAAGGCTAGGGTGTTGGTGTTGTTGGGCAGTCCTACTATGTAATGTTGAGGTTCCATTCCATTATCTAATATATGTGTTATCCAAGGCGACTCTTATCTAATGTAATGAAAGCCTTTCTCAAGGTCATTTAACCTCCCTTTATCACTAGGTTTCTTGCTCTTTGGCTCAACCCCAAGCATTAAAGGTGCATGAAATTCAAAGAACTCCCAAGCCTCCTAATTATTGATAATCCTATTATACCAAGTTTATTAGGTTAACTCACCTATGTCTAATTCTTCATTCACTTTTCAAATCTTACAAAGAACCACTCACATATTAAGATTGATAAGAAATTAATATGTTAATTTTAACCAAGCATGAGTTAATGGTAAAACAATATATAAAAGATAATGGAATTATGAAAAGTCAACACTTAAACATAGTATTCATGTCCAATTCACTACCAACACCCTAAACCACGAAATTAGAACGTAATGATAATATGCACCATTATAAATGAAAATTAAGACTTGATAATGAGAATAGAGAAAACTTCAATGATCGAGGGAATGATGATCTCCCAAATTCTTCAAGTCTCTCTCTCTAAAAAAGGCCTTCAAGTCTTCTTTCCTTTGATCCAAAACCGAGCTCCTCAAACCCTAGCACAAGCTTACAAGCTGAATTTCAAAAATGGGTCTCGCATCCTTTTATAGCTGTCAGATAAGGTCGGTCTGCTTTCCTCGACGTCATGACGCTGAGCCTTGCTCAGCACCATTCTTCTGTAACTCCTACAAGGCTCCATTTCAAAGACTTTTCCTACAATACCCAATACAAACTAAATATTAGAAAAGCAATAAAAAACGGTCATATATATATGAAACCGATCCAAATCTCGCTAAATCTCGGGTTTGTAACAGTGTTTAGCACCCACTGTCTGTCTAGAAAATATCCTCATATGACTACAAAACCACTTGAGGTATACCCAACTCATGTCTCACCTCGTCCTCCAGGGTAAGCCTTGCTAGCCAACCCATCAATTGCCCATGCCATCTAGAATTGTACACAGCTTGGGGTAAAGCATCGAGCTTAGCCCCCTGAAAGATAACACAAACATCATCCCATTGGTAGGCAGTAACCCTCCTGTAATCACAATCAATGACGACTCGGTGTACCGTCAACCAGTCTATCCCAAGGATGACATCAAACTCAGACATATCCATGACCCTAAGGCCCACAGTGAATAGAATCCATGAGATCTCTAACTCACAATCCCAACATATTTGATCAACGGTCACCCTAGTTCCTAAGGGAGAACTCACATGTAACGACTCTTCCAAGGTTTCAACCTCTAAGCTTAAATATTTCACACATGATGCAACAATGAATGAATGACATGCACTAGAATCAAACAACACTCTTGCCCATAAGCAAAATAAGAGAAACGCACTCGAATAACCCAATTAATCTCGCAAGCTCGCCTCGGAGTAGTAATGGCAGAGACACCCTTAGGTCCCTCGGTCCCTATTGTGTGCTCCTAGCCTGACTCGACTCCATGCCCTAAATTCCCATCCGGGCCCCGACCGTGAAGTAGCCTCGTGGCAAAGACCCCCGAGACCGACACGGTTCCCGGCCTAGGTGGGGTAATGAGGAAACAAATGTGTCTGTGCATGTCCCATTAACGACTGGGACTAGGGTGTCTCATAACTCTGGGATCCTTGTCTCTGAGGACAATCCCGTCTCATGTGTCCAGGCTGGTGGCAATGGAAACATGTCCTTTGCCCTGATTGGCTAGTAGACCTGAAATGCCTCCCATTGTGGGATGATTGACCTTGGCCTTGGCCCTGTCCCTGAAAACCCTGTGATGTAGAAGTCCTCTACTTCTTCCCTGAACTAGAAGAAGAAGGTTGGCTCTCCTTTCTCTTATCTTTGACGCCCGCATCCCGGATGCTCCACGCGTCGTCCACCTCCCTCTCAATTGCCATAGTTGTCTTGACCATCAAGTCCATATCTTATAGGAGGAGTCCCACAATTTTACCCCGGATGGACAATTTCAGATCATCATAAAATTTAAACACTTTATCCATGTCCATGGCCACATAATCATCAATGAAAATGGATAATTTGGTGAACTTAGCCACACATTCGAGCACTGTCATCGTTTCTTGTTTCAGTTATAAGAACTCTCGAGCTTTTGCATGTCGTGCGGATACCGGGAAGTACTTACCCATGAAGAGCTCATGGAACTCTTCCCATGTCATTGCCTCTAAGTTCCTTGAGGCTTTGACCAAATCCCACCATACTTGGGATTCACCCTATAACTAGAATGCAGCTAGCCTTATCCTCGTGGCATCGGAGGTGATCTCCATAGCCTCCAAGATCTTACCAACTTGCCGGAACCAATGATCGCCTCTTCATCAATTCCCTCCTCCTTGAAGGTTGGAGGATTATGTGCCTTAAACCTTTGAGGTTACCTTGCCTTCCTAGCCCACATTTGCACTGCAAATTTTTGCAATGGCGGTAGCTACTACACTCAAGTTACGTAATGGTAAAGCAGTCGCCGCAACCGTGACGCCCTTCTCCTATCTCGACCCGAAGCCACGTCCGAACCGGATCTAGGATGCTCTGATACTGTGACGCCCCAACTCGGCATAGGATGTCAAGTGAGGGTCATTCCCTTTTTTTTTTTTTTTTTTCTTCACATATAAACTTTAAGCTAGTTCATTCATATAATGTTAAACATTTAACTTGTATTATATAGCAAATGATTACAAATATATATATGTTAAGCTCCATATATGAAAATGTTCAACATTTACAATATTTACATCGTTTTTACAAAATTTCATATACAAAATAGACCTAAAGGTCTTCCAAAGGCACCTATTGATGCGCGCCTTTGGTCACGATGTGATCGGCCCTGGCCCCGTTTCCTCTTCTGTACCTACACGGATTGAACACCCGTGCTAAGCTTTACGCTTAGTGGGAATTAATACACATGGATGACCTCTATTAAGGGTCACCACACTTCTATACAAATGCATATAACACATATAACATTTACAGATTCTTATCATTTCTCATATATATATACTTTTCATAACCAGTTTCATTTCTTATCATCTTCCATATACTTTTCATGTCATCTTATACTTTACTTCTTGTTCTTGTAACTATATACTATCATCGCAGATAGCGTTGCTATGCTTCTCATATCATGTCATATATTCTCTACGTTTTCATTTGCATATACCTGCCATTTTTTTTTATGTTTCATGTCCGCATAAACTGAAGTGGATACAGAAACTATAGCATCCGAAGGCTGGCTTACGGTACTCTACCTGTAAGAACAAGGTCTATATGGTCCGATAAGGCCAAGTATCACTGGTAGATGAGACAATGACCGATCTATAGTGCCCGAAGGCGTTGTGGTGACCCTTCGACCACCGTGATCCAAACGGGATGATCTCATCGAATCTCTAAACAGGCCTAGATATTAGAACTTGTATGTCGGGCAGACTTGTTTTTCCTCCTTATAGGCATCTATTTATCCCCTCTACTGTGTTCTAAGCAAGATTAATCGATATGTATTTATGTACGCATATATCTCATATTCCGAATAATTACTGTCATTCAAGAATCATATGCGATATATACAATCATTTATTCATATCTTTTAATTTTTCATATCCTCATATACAATATCTGGTGCTTACCATGTATGCTTATGAATGGTTTATGAATTCATAATAGGCGTTCATAATATGAATAATTATGGTTACCTGCAGAGCCTACGGTTTTTCATGATTTCTAGAACGAATATGAGTTCCAATTTTATCAATATATCTATTGATGGATTCTTGACTCAATGGGCTTTCCATAGAGTCCAAGAACACCCGAATCGGAGTTCGGACGAAGGAGTTATGACCTTCCGAAGTTGGAGGTCATACGTAGTCACACCAAGCCGAGCTGACCTAACCTTGGTAAACTCGGTCTAACACCTCGGTCTGACACCTTCTATCCTCCTCAGGCATAAGGGAATTTGTTCTGATCAATGAGATTTCCATAGAGTCCAAGAACACCCGAAACGGAGTTCGGACGAAGAAGTTATGACCTTCCGAAGTTGGAGGTCATACGTAGTCAACCCAGACGAGCTGACCTGAACTGGCCGCTACAGGATGAGGTCTACAGCGACTCTCGCGACCTCTATAGATGAGACGTCTGTAATGACCTTGCTGACCTTTTAGATGAGGTCTGCTGACCTATGCAGGATGAGGTCTGGCCGACCTATAGCCGGAGGAGGTCCGTCGACCTCTACAGATGAGGTGTGCTAACCTTCGCCGGACGAGGTCCGCCGACTCATGCCAGATGAGGCATGCTGACTCAGACAGGTCCGTCGACCTCTGCTGTATGAGGTCTGCTGACCTCTACAGGATGAGGTCTGCTGACCTCTACAGGATGAGGTCCACAGACTAACCTCTATGGGCTGACCTCTCGCCCATTTGACTATTCAGAGTAAAAAGACCATAACTTGGTCTACAGGGGTCAAAATTGAGAAATTCAAAAGCCTAACATTAAGTTCATTGATGTGGCTAATTACCAGAAAGATCATGCCACTTTATTTCTTAATCCAAAACCCCTCTAAGGTCCGGCTATTGAGTATGATCGCAATAGGGAAATTTTCTTGTCTAACTTGCAACTAGACCCTTCCCAAAACACATATATAGGAGCCTTAGAGCTCTTCTCAACTCAATCCTAACAAGAAATGAGTTTGGGAGTTTCCAAACCTAAACCATACTCAAAAGAAAAGGTTCCAAACCATGTATCTAACCTTTATAGACCAAAACTACACAAATCCATGCTATTATACAAAAATCGACACTTTTCCATACAGAACTTAACAAGTCCCATACAACCCAAGACATGTATCCATACCTCACATCTTCTTCTCTTCCTTTCTCTTCTCTTCATCTATCCGTAACTTTCCATGACCCAAATGAGATATTTGGTCTTATCCTTATTTGATCTTATCCTCTTTTTTATTTCACTCTTCAAATAAAGGAGGAAACTTCCCCCCTCTTTCCTTCAAGCCACTTGTCTCTTCCACAATTTTCTTCCTTATTTCATTTTAATATTTTTCTTTTATTACTCTTTGGTCCTCCAATTCTCTATTATTTACAAATCAATTTATGATATTTTTACAATAGCCTCAAATCTTCTTTATTATTTGTAATTTAACTTATGCATATTCCTACTTTTGTTTTTATCTTTATTTTATTCAGGACAAATATACTATTACTTTTATTATATCCTAAACATGTTATCAAACCGTTAGGGTATAATTTGGGGTGTTACAACTCTCCTTCCCTTAAAAAGAATTTCGTCCTCGAAATTCATACCTGATTCGAAGAGTTGCGGATACTGTGCTCTCATAATTGCTTCTGGCTCCCAAGTAGTTTTTCACCGTGGTGTTGCCAGAGCACTTCACTAATCAGAATTGTTTGTCTGCAAGAACTGTTTACACCTCTCGAGCTAGAATGGTCTTTGGCCTCATCATATGACAAATCCTCTTGTACTTGTATCTCTTGCACTGGTAGTATGTGCGACCTATGGTATTCCACATCGACATGAAACACATCGTGTAATTTGGCCAACTCCTGAGGGAATGCTAATGATAAGCCACAAATAACACGCTCCAAAATCTCAAATGGGTCCTATGAACCTTGGACTCAACTTGCTTTTCCTCGACCAAACCTTAGAATTTTCCTCCATGGTGATACTCTTAAAAAGACCTTGTCTCCCACGTTATATTCTGAATATCTTTCCTTAGGTTGGCATACGACTACGATCACTTCAGCCGCCTTAACCTCTGCTGAATAACTTGTACTTTCTCTTATGTATATTTTACTATGTTTGGACCTATCAGTTTATGCTCATTCAATTCTGTCCAACACACAGGAGTTCTACATTTCCGGCCATACAAATCTTCATATGGTGCCATACCAATGCTTGACTGAAAACTATTGTTATAGGAAAATTCCATTAATGGAATATACCTATCCCAACTTCCTGAAAATTCCATGACACAACCTCGAAGCATATCTTCGAGCACTTGAATCAATCTCTCTAACTGTCCATCTGTTTGCGGATGGAATGCTGTACTGAAATTCAGCCTAGTACCTAAGGCTGACTGTAGTTCCTTCCAGAACCTTGATGTAAAACGCGGATCTCTATCTGACACAATAGACAACGGCACACCATGCAATCGCACAATCTCATCCACATATAACTCAGCTAGTCGATCCATAGAATAGTCGATCCTGACTGGTATAAAATGGCCCGACTTTGTGAGCCTATCTATAATCACCCAGACAGAGTCATGTTTTTGTTGTGTGAGGGGAAAACCCGAAACAAAATCCATGGTAATGTTATCCCACTTCCATTGAGGAATTGGAAGGGGATTTAACAAACCTATGGGCACTTGGTGTTCAGCTTTGACTTGTTGACACGTCAAACACTTAGACACATACTACCACATTCTCATCTTTCCACCAATAAAACTGCTTCGTGTCCCTGTACATCTTATTCCCTCCAGGATGCATGGTAAATAATTTGCATTATGAGCCTCATATAGCAACTTTTGCTTTAGCTCTTTATCATCCGGGCACACATAATCTACCTGGAAATACAAACTTCCAAACTCTTCTTTCTCTAAAAACTTATCTTGTCACCATCTTTAACCATCCGTAACTTTTCTCGTAGTTTCTCTTCATCATTTTTTCACGATCATAATTATTCGCTTTAACACTAAGTTGCGCTTCTAGTCGTAGCTTAACATAGCCCATCATCCGCTAGTATCCAATCACCTGCATCAGAGTATTGCTACCACTGCCGCTTAGCATCTGCTACTATATTAACCTTTCCCGGGTGGTAGTCTATGATGCAGTCATAATCCTTTAATAACTCTAACCACCTCCGCTGTCTCAAATTTAACTCTTTCTGCGTTAGCAAGTACTTGAGACTCTTATGGTCGGTGTAAATTCTACACTTTTCCTCGTATAAGTAGTGTCGCCATATTTTTAAAGCAAACACTACCACAACCAACTCTAGGTCACAAGAGTGGATATTTTGTCTGTGTGGCTTCAACTGGCCCGACGATAAGCCACTACTTTCTCCCATCTCGCATTAACACGCATCCAAAACCAATGCCTAAGCATCACTATAGCATGTTCTTTTCCAAGTAATGGCCAATACTGGTGCTTCAACCAAAGATTCCTTTCTTCAACCTGCTCAAAACTATTTTTACATTTGTCCGTCAACTCAAACTTTATTCCTTTCCCCTTCGAGTAACTCGTGAGCCTGAGAAGCTATGACCGAAAGCCTCTCACAAATCTTCTTATAATAACCTAAGCAGGTTCATGAAACTTCTCACCCTGCTACATTCGAGGTGGTTTCCAATTCACAACGACCTCAATTTTTGTAGGGTCAACTCTTATACCCTCAACAGACACAATATGACCTAGGAATGAAACTTCCTTTAGCCAAAAATCACATTTGCTGAGCTTAGCATATAACTTCTTTTCTCTTAACTTCTCCAAGACTATTCTCAGGTCCTGTTCATGTTCCTGTGCATCCTTAGAATACACCAGGATGTCATCAATAAAAACCACAACAAATTGATCCACATAGTATTCCGAAACCCTATTCATCAAATCCATGAATGCCGCCAGATTAGTCAATCCAAATTGGCATGACCAAAACTCATAATGGCCATATCGGGTTCTAAATGCAACTCTTCTAAGACATCTACTTCCTTTACTCTCAATTGATAAATTCCTCGACGCAGTCTATCTTCGAAAAGACACCCGCCCCTTTCAATTGATCAAAAAGATCTTCGATTCTCTAATGGGTACTTGTTCTTTCACTGTCACCTTTATTGATATGCTCGATAATCGACGCACATTCGTAGCGCCATATTTCTTTTCACAAATAAAACAAAAATCCCAAGGGACACACTCATCAGAGATGCAATTCCTTATCCAAAAGTTCTCGCAATTGGACTCTTAATTCTTTCGTGTCACTGAGCCATCCTATACGATGCCCTGCATATGGTAACGTTTCGCACACTTCTTTGTAGCCAAGCCCACCTCTCAAGGAATACTCCGGTAACTTCAGGAATACATCCGAAATTCCCTTACTACTCGCGATCTTTTCTACGTTAACTCGACCTCTCGGGAGTCATATCACAACCAAGAATGTCTCAAGATCCTTTCCTCATAAATCTCCTAGCTTGCATAGTGGATAATTACATTGACATTACACTTGATCCAATGCCTTGTACTATTACTCTCGCCTCCAATGTTATCCAACATCATCCGTTTTTGTCCACAATCAACGATAGCTCTGCTGTATTAACCAATCCATGCCTAGAATCAAGTCAAATTACGAATGGTAAGGTTATCAAATCAGCAAGAAACTCTCTTGTTTGTATAAGAATGAGGCAATTTCTATATATGCTATTCACACTAACGCTGTGCCCCAACGGACTAGTTACATGCATGTCATATTCTAACTTCTCCATTGCTGGTACTTTATCAAATACATGCTCCATGCACACATATGAATGAGTAGATCCAGGATCGATCAATGCATGCATCTCATTATCATATAAAGAAAATATACTAGCTAGAACCTCAGGAGCATCCTGATCCTCATGAGCCTTCATAGCATATGCTCGTGCTGGTGCTGTAGGCATATGACGATCCACTATCTCTGAAACTATGCCTCCTCGTCCTCTAAGGCCGAGACGGCCTAGTCACGACCCTACCACGATCATATCGAAAGTGGTGCCGCAGATCTTCCTCTCGCTAATTTCTCAGAAAGACTTCTATTATCCTCGATTCTCTGGGACACCGTGTTTACATGTGCTCATACTGAAGACCTAAACACCCTCTGCCAATATCCCAAACTCCCAAATTCCTCGATGGCAATGAGGGCATTCAGAATTTCTCCTCGTCCAACTCGGGGGCACCTCTACCCATACTCACGCGCCTGCCTTCTACCTCTCGCAGCTGAACTATATTCCGATTGAGCCTGAGATTCTTCTAGCTCTTTTTCCGCAGGAGCACCTAAGCCCTCTAGAAAACTTCTTCTTTTCGAAATCTTCACGCCGTTTCTACCGCTTCACGCAGCTGACCAACTGATAGAAATCCACTACTGAGAGAAGTCATAGGTGTCAAATACTTGATGGAATCATGCCCATCCTCAAATTGCCTACACTGAAATGCCTCAGTGAGGACCAGCTTCGATGCATATTTGCTAAGATGGCTAAATTCCTTTCGCTATCTTGAACCACCGGCTAAGCCCTTTCGCTTCAAATTCGTGAAACTGCTTTCCACTGAATCCCTATACATCTCGGTAACATACTCTTGCCCCGAACTTGGACAAAGAATTCTATGTCATGGGATTTGGAACCCTTGGACTTCTCAACGCTAGTTTCCACTCAATCATATGCCTCACTCAGAAGAATGATTCACATGATACTCTCTCGACGGAGGACATCTAACTTTCAATACCCTTCTAGCTTTTCTAACTGTAATTCGGCTTTCCGACTCTTCCATGCTCAACCCAAGGAATTCCTCTGGCTTCCATGTCTTCTATCGTGTCTATTGGAGCTTTAGGAGAGGTTAATCTGTCCAAAACCCAAGCCATGTCTATATTCCTGGGCAAGGCTTCATCGCTCATTAGGTACATTACTTTTCGAAGGTTCGTAATGATAACCCTTGTTCCTCGGGTTAACACTCAACAAATCTTCTTCTGATTCCATCCATCTATATTGAACACAAAGGACATCCACATCGTGCCCACACATTACAACACATGGTGCTTACTTCCAGAGATACTTTATATTCTCTAGAGCCGCCTAATCTTAGGCTTCTTTCCAAACGCCTAAACCTAGGCCTGATAATTACTCAACCGTGACGCCCCTTCTCCGATCCGACCCGATTGGCGGGTCCGAACCGGATCCAGGACGCTCTGATACTGTGACGCCCCAACTCGGCATAGGATGTCAAGTGAGGGGTCATTCTTTTTTTTTTTTTTTTCACGTATAAACTTTCTGTTAAACATCATATAATGTTAAACATTTAACTTGTATTATATTATGTAGCAATGGGATTACAAAATATATATATACAAGTCTATATATGGAAATGTTCAACATTTACAGATTTATACTGGTTTACAAATTTCATATACAAAATGCACTCCAAAGTGCTTTCCAATGTAAAGACCTATTGATGTGGCCTTGGTCGACATGTGGATTGCCAAACTTTATTTTTCGTACCTACACTGATTAATTCGCGGCTAAGCTTTACGCTTTAGCGGGAATTAATACACATGGATGATCTCTATTAAGGGTCACCACACTCTATACAAATGCATATAACACATATAACATTTACCGATTCTTAGTCATTCATATATATATACTTCATACCCGCTTCATTTATCATCTTCCATACTTTTCTACGCCATTCAGACTTTACTTCGTTTGTAACTATATACTATCATCGTATAGCAAGAAGTATGCTTCTCATATCATGTCATATATTCTCTACGCTTCATTTGCATATACCGCTATTTTCTTTTATGTTTCATGTCCGCATAACCTTAGAAGTGGATACAGAAACTATGGCTCGGCGCCGTACCACTGTGGTGAAACAAAGGGTCTATAAGGGCCCGAAGGCTTATACTCACTATGCGAAACAAATCATAAGGGCCCGAAGGCACTGCTTATCATTATACGGTGACACCTAATTAATCTATAAGGTCCATATGCGGTATATTCCTTTCAGGCCACCGTGATCTAAACGGGATCTATCTCATCGACCCAAACGGGGCCTAGATATTAGAACTTGTATGATGCAGACTTGTTTTTCCCTAATAGGCATGCCCATCTATCCCTCTACCAGGTTCTAAGCAGACAATCGATATGTATTTTATGTTCAGTATATATCTCATATTCTCGAATAATTATTACATTCAAAATTCATATGATATATATACAATCATTTATTCATATCTTTTCATTTTTCATATTTCATTATATATGCATAACAACTATGCTTACCATGTATGCTTATGAGCTATTTATGAATTCATAATAGGCGTTCATAATATGAATAACTACAAGACACTGCTCTACTATTTTTCATGATTTCTGGAATGAATATGAGTTTCAATTTTATCAATCTATCTATGGATGGATTCTTGACTCAATGGGCTTTCCATAGAGTCCAAGAACACCCGAATCGAAGTTCAGACGAAGGAGTTATGACTCCAAGTTGAGGTCACACGTAGTCACACCCACCGAGCCGACCGAACTCGACTAAGTTGACTTTGACCTCAGTAAACCTAGCCCAACACCTCAGTCTGACACCTTCTATCCTCCTCATTATATGACTCCTGACTCAATGGGCTTTCCATAGAGTCCAAGAACACCCCAAACGGAGTTTGGATCTAAGGAGCAGACCTTCCGGCTGGAGGTCATACGTAGTCAACCCAAGAGTCGACCCGAATCGTCGCCACAGATGAGGTCTACAAATGACCTCCGCCGACCTTCACAGATGAGGTCTGCCGACCTTCTACAGATGAGGTCCAAGCGACTCTCTACGGATGAGGTATGCTGACCTTCTATAGGATGAGGTCCGACTCCTCTACAGGATGAGGTCTACATGTCGACTTCTATATCAATCTCTCTCGCTCATTGACTATTCGTGAGTAAACACCATAACTTAAATTTCATATGGTCTGAATGAGAACAAAAGCCTAAAATCAAGTTCTTGATGTGGCTAATTTACCAGAAGGAATTATTGCCAAATTCCCTTTATTTATGAATCTGCAAAACCCCTTATAAGGTCCTACTGAGTATGATCAAAATAGGAATTTTTCATTCCACCTGCAATCAGATCTTTCCAAACATATAGGAGCCTTTAGATCTTCTCAACTCAACCCTAATGAAGAAATGAGTTTGGGGAGTTTCCAAAACCCAAAACCATACTCAAGAGCATAATCAAACCACATCAACTTCTTTCTTAACTGAAATCAACAACCCATACTATTATACAAAATCCATTAATTCCTTTCCATATTAACTTAACAAGTCCCATACAACCCAAGACATGTATCCATACCTGTGATCTTCTTCTTCTTCTTCTTCCTTTCTCTTCTCTTCTCTCTTATCCGTTTGCTCTCCTCTTTTTTCTCCAAGACTCCAAAACAGATATTTCTTTGCCTTATCCTTATTTAATTTATCTCTTATTTCTCAATTTTTCCAATAAATAGAGGAAACTTCCCTTTCCTTCAAGCCACTCGTCTTCTTCCACAATTTTCTTCCTTATTTCATTTTTTAATATTTTTCTTTTATTACTCTTTATCCTCCAATTCTATTATTTACAAATCAATATGATATATTACATTAGCCTCAAATTCTTCTTTATTATTTGTACTTAACTTATGCATATTCACTTTTGTTTTTATCTTTATTTTATTCCTCGGACAAATATATTATATTATTTATTATACCCAAACATGTTATCAAACTGTTAGCAAGATAATGCATTAAGCATGAATTAACACTAATAAACAATGAAGGTCAATGGGTCAGCTACCAGGTGGTCGGGTTGTCGCTTCCTCACACTCGCCGACATCCTCTTCCTCGACTAGGCCATCTACATATGTCGATAGAAATTCGGGCCATAATCGGTATCCAAGGAAATAGAGGCAATCACAACCTTGATTTGTTTATTTTCAATGAGAAGTGATGTGCCAACTGGCTTCATTTAGATCCTCAGAATTATCCTAAATCACTATAGTTTTCATTCTTTTCTAACCCTCAAGGTTATGTTCTCTAACCCTAGTGTTCCTCTTTATCTCTATACACTTTACCATGTATATTATTCACACAACACACAACACATAATCATGTAGCATATTAAGCACCAAACATGAAATGCACAATGAATGCAATGGTTCCAAACTCATCTATCAAGCCCAGGTAATCATTTTGCGTTCCATACCAAGCTGGCATCGCAGCAAAATAAATGCATGTCCTAGATCATGCCACAACTAAGTCTAGGTACTGACATTCAGGTTCACACGTCAGAATATTCAAAACCAGGCCCTGCGACCAACCAAGATCCATTAAAATACTACCTTAGGTAATCGTATACCTAAGCTTTGATACCAAATTGGTATTAAAAACCTATGGATACCAAGTAACTCGATACCACCTCGTTAGGTCCCATTTACCGGGATCCATTTATCCATATTTAAATTAAAAATATGCGAAATTACATTTAAATAAGTCCCGTAGTTATTCTGATCACGACTCTTACCATTATTACATACCAGAACTAGATTGTTCCAAAGTTTTACAAAAAGATTTATCAAAGCCACATGTTGGCCTTCTTCACAATTGCGGCATCGAATAAGCGTCATCCACCTGTGTACACCCTACACCTGAAATGTTTTCCCATATAGGGTGAGCCACGCCCAATAGAGAATATTTCCTATAGAGGCTACTCTCCACCTAAGTGCACATGCAATGGTCATGTTCCACACATTCACATTCACATTCCAAATAAAAACATGAAATTTCTACTATGGAATCTTACATGTCATGCCATGAAATGAGATGAGACTCAATCATGTACCATGCCCCGAGTTTTTACCTATTCCCATCACACCCAAGTCTTTACCGACTCCTATCACACAATGCAAAAGCCTATGCGTGATAAAATCCATCATTTATGGATTACATCCAATGATCATTTTACAAAAAAAAATTATTTATTTTCAAGCCATAAGCTTTTTGGATGTTATACCCTAATGATCATTTGTATACAAACTCATGTGTATTTTGTGGGCAAAAAATTTTTGGGGTCCCATTGTAGGGTTTGCACGCCTTCCGACACTTTTTGGACTTTTACCGTAGGAGTGTTTGAACTAGTTCGGGTCTTTCACCCGAGGGAGAATCTAGCCCTTCTTGCTATTACCCGATACAAGTTTTCTTTAGCATTTCATGCAACTGTGCGATTATGTTGGACTTCGTCCAATGGTATCGAGCCCACCAATCAATCACCAAACATAGTGTTGATTTTCAACCATGCACTCACACCAATTCAATGTGATGTCTTGGTGCATATGCAATGTAATGCATCATTGTATGTTATATCATGACACATGTATAGTGAATGCTACATGTGCAACACAAACAACACCACTCACTAGGTGTCATGGACAATCACATCACTTGCATATGACTTCCATACATCATTTCATTCATGTCAATATATTATCAACTTCAACATACAACATGTCATTCTATGTTCAAGCAATGACACACACACAATCAAACCATGTAATGGCCTTTTGTACCTATAAATTCATCACATGTCAATATATTAGAACACACATATTGACATCCAAACATGTCACCCTTATCAAGCAAAGGACACTCTCAAACAAGTCATATAAATGGGCCTGTGGCTAAGCCAAACAATCACAAACCGGGCCATGAGACTGACTCCAAACAGGCCATAAACACAAACCTCAGACAATCACAGGCTCACCTAAGAAAGAAAGCCTCGCCTAGGCGAAACTCCCTAATTATTGTCCCCACGTTTATATGAGTCCTCGCCCCAGAAGGTGAAGCCTCTATTCACCTAGGCGAAGAATGCCTGCCGAGGGCATTTCTTCTGCCCAAACAGATACTTAACACGCTCCACCATTTTAACCCAAAATTAGCCAAAAATGGGAACTAACCGAGTAGGAAGAACTCACCTCTCAAGTGTGAAGAACTGAGTGAGGCTCCAAATCCGACA
Source organism: Tetrastigma voinierianum (assembly GCA_016808115.1). Classification (NCBI taxonomy): domain Eukaryota; kingdom Viridiplantae; phylum Streptophyta; class Magnoliopsida; order Vitales; family Vitaceae; genus Tetrastigma; species Tetrastigma voinierianum. The sequence continues at coordinate 153,985 of JAEQBH010003712.1, forward strand.
ACTTCGATTTCCAAATTTCCTTTCGGGATCCTCTGACTCTAAATCTCTCGCTCTAGGTATCCATGGCGTACCCCGTCTGACTGGATGAAATTTTGTTCTTGGTCCAATTTAAAAACTACCAATGGTTCAGATCAGAGAGAAGGTCAGACCTCCTCCTCACTCTCGACAAAAACCAGAAAACGGATCCTTTACCCATTTTGTTCTAACTTAACTTGTTAAGGAGCGGCCCACGCTCTGCCACTGGTCCAACCTTGCTCGTCTGCTTTCTACCTCGAAACAATTTATTTTGTCTCGCTTCAAGTCCACATTATTTCTATGAACTAACTTATTTAACAAAATCTCGTTGGGTTTTACAGAGATACCCACTACCTCAAAATTAGAATCAATGTTCTTGGGATCTAAACGAAATTCGTCTGGGTAACTAAATTTTGTGAGACGAATCCAACTGTGAGGTCCGTTTCGTCATCCGAGATCTATAGGCACTTACAGTTTTCAACCTCTTACTATAGTGGGTAATTTACTATTTCATTTTAAAAATTAATTTTTCGGTTTTACATGGCGAATAACTGATCTACAACATTACCAATAATATTTGTAGATCTCCTGATTGGTTGTGCAACACCATTGGAACTTCTAAGGATGTTTTGAATGACAATCAATCTTTCACTTAACGTGGAAGGTTGTTCTTCGTAAAAGAGATCACTCACCAGCTGTCATTATAGAACTAGCATTCCTTGATTCATAAACCCACAGATTTCATGATGATATATAACTCAGAACTTAATTTCCTGCATATCCAACTGGCATCCACCATGGGGTCATTGGGTCCAGCTTTCTTTTCTTATGGATTATAAATTATAATAGATGGGCATCCTCAAATGCAGATATGTCTTAAACTTGGTTTCCAACCTTAAAGAGTCAAATTATATCTTTGGAGACAAACTTAGTTTGAACTTTTGATTTGAATGATATATACAAATGCTTTAAGAGCTTCAATTCATAAGAAGTAGGTAGCTTAGAGCTACTTAACATGGTACGACCATGTCTAATAAAGGTCATGTCTTCATCTCGCTACACTTATCTTGGTCCGAGAAACCGCATAATGTATCAAGCACCATCCATGTTCTTATGAAACTTACAAATGGACCGTGCTTGTCCATTCTTTAGTATCTTCCATAATATTCTCCACCTCCATATGTTCTTACTATCTTTATTTGCTTAACACATTGCTTTCTACTTAGCGAAGACCTTTTAAGTTCCTAAGGCTTCATCTTTATATTATGAAACATATAAAGATACATATATCGAGAACAATCATCTATAAAGGAGATAAGATTTTGGACCATGAGCTTCCATGTCGACAATATATATCCTCGAATGTATACCATAAGACGTTAGTATTCCTTCTAGCACCTTCTAACTTGTTAGTCTCGTTTTTATGTAGTCTATACAAGTGTCAAGTCGTAAAGAAAACTAAAGTATTCAATACTTTGTCATTTACCAATCTCTTAATCCTGCCTGCTGAATAAGATGAAAAAAATTTATTTAGAAACTATTAAATAAATTGTGGTTATGGGTATCTGCAGCTTACAAACAAAGGGAGACACGTTTAAGTTAAAGTTATCAAGATGTAGAATTGATGTTTTTACATACTGGGTAAACTGTGATTAAAAGGTGATTCAAATATAAAATTACTAAAAGGGATAGTTATTCATACAAGTATCTTCCTTTGATAATGTTAATAATTTAATAATGTTGTTAATACAACAATGATACTAATAAAACAATAGTGATGACCAAAAATTATAGCATTAAATATGAAATAATTAAAAAACATTAAAATATTAATTTAATATCTGTATTTTCTTCTATTAGGTTACGATTCGTCTTACAAGTAGGTGTGTTCGAATCAACAAAATTTTATAACCTAGATTCCTACTATTGATGTAGCAAAGCTACCTACAAGATAGTGGCTCTAGTGGTCTAACACATTACAGATGGGTTTTCTTCACAATTGATTTAAGAAATGAGGTTCAAAACAGAATTTAATTTGGATTATAGTGTATTAAAAACAAAGGGATTTTGGTGAAAAATATTAAGGTTGAGGTAAATTAAAAATTCAAAATGAAGAAAAATAAGAAAAAGAAACTTAAAGTCTCAGTCATCAAGTCAGGCTTTAGCAAACTAACATGTCCTCGTGTCTTTTTCCTCGAGTGATGACCTATAGTCATTTCAAACCGGATCATTAGCTGAAACTAAACTAAAAGTTTTCTCTTGGCATGGGCATTTGGATGGTATAAATGTCCAAATAAAGAAAACATTTATCAAAACCCTACTCTACACAACTAATAGACATACCCAACCGGGCATTAGTGGATCTAGTGAAAGTATCCACTCGAACCCAAAGCTGCCATCAAGGCAATAGAGAGACACAAGCTTAAGAGATTTTTAACTATTGTGAGAAGCAGAACGTGAACAACCAACGCCACATGAAAGCAAGAGAACAATTGGTTACCTCAAAACCCAAGACCTAGTGGCCCCTTTCAAGGATGAGGTTTAGTTTCAAGACTTGATTTGTCATCATCAAAGGGTGTTTGGCAGCCGAAAATGGGAAAAGAAAATGGCAGCGGAGAAAGGAGGAAGCGGGCTAAACCGCCACCGTCTATTGCCAACGTGAAGTTATTGATAGTTTGTACAGACTGAGGCTTATATAGATGCTCAGTGTAAGGGAAGCTACAAAAAAACCAAAATCGAAAGGCTATTACAGGGGTAAATTGGAAAAAACCAAAAACAAATGCAAACAGTAAGACAACGTAAAGCGTGAACGGCAAAGCAGGATGAATAAAAATGGAGAGGGTGAACAAAGGCCGCAGATGCAAATTTCGCGAATGCCCATTTTTCTCTTCACTTTTTACTCTCTTTCCTTCCGGATCCGATCCAAACGATGAACACCTCGACTTCTTCGTGCTTGGATCAACTCAACAATTTTGGCATAATTAGCTCGCAAAAACTGCAAAATTTGCCACAAAATGCGATCAATAGTACAATAGGGACCCGAACATGTCAAATGGGTTAATTAGAATGATTAGTATACAAAAAGCACTCAAAACCTATAATAAATAGGGTTCAAAATAGCACTTTTTAAGTTAATCATGAATTGTAAATCTATTGATAACTGATCTTTAAATTTTTCTATATTTAGCTAATTCATAGGTCACATCTCCAATTAATTTGCCGTTCATAAAAAGAAACAAAACAATGTAAATAAACAACTTAATAGTTAAATATTTATGAAGAAAAACTTACTGGTAAAGGGAATTGAGCAGCAATCCAAAGCTTTGCAACCGTACACCAAATATTAGAGATGAAAATTCCTTGAAGAATAATAGTAGCGAGGAAGTTTTATAGTATAAGAGATACTAGAAAAGTTTAGCTTTTATATTTATCATTGTAAATATAAAAGTTATTGGGGTTATTTTTGTCCAAAGAAAATAAAAAACCGTGACATAATTTCAATTTATCATGAGAAAAGCAATACTGGCTTTATAAAATCGAGTTTAAAATCAAATTGTGATTAACCACCATAGATTTTTAAATGACCAAACATCCTAAAATCTATATGACCAAAAAATACGCTTTGTTACCTCAACGAGTTTTAATTCGCAATCCCAAATGTAGCCTCTTTAATGGAGATATGTCCAAGCCTCCGATACCACAAAAATAGAGGAACTTATTTCATAATACACGCTTATTGCCAATATGAGTATGCAAACTCCATGGTATCAGGATTAATAAAGAAAAGACCATTAGAAAAAAAATACCTTTTCTAATAAGTTCATTTAAAAATAAACTGGAAGGTACAACTGAAACTTAAAGGAATACGCTAAGGGTACAAGTCTTGAAATCAAATCAAATTTCTAGATGAAAATCAAGATATAAACTATTTGTATCTCTAAATCCAAAACATAGCCATTATCCAGGACTAGACTACAAGTCCCTATGGATTCCACATGTGAGCCAACCTTGTTGCCATATAAGACGTTCTGCTCACTTCCCACTGACTTTCTCAGGTTTCGCATTCCTTGCAAAGTATTTGAAATATGGATTGTAGATCCAGGATCAATCCACCATGTATTATGATTAATAACTATATTAGATTCATGAAAACACAGAGATTGAATTACCTTTATTTTCAAGCAATTTCTTAAATTTGGCGTAACTTTTTCATGTCCTTTCTTTACAAAGAAACACTTATCTTTCTCTTGATGCCTTTGGGGTGGTACTAGTTTTTCCCTTATCATCTACTATCACCATTCTCCCTGATTCTCGGTATCTTCAATAATCAACATCACACTTTCCCCTTGTTCCATAAGCTGCCTTCTTCCTCTTGAACACACATGGTCAATAGTTCATTAATCAACCATTTTTCCTTATGTGTGTTGTAGGAGATTTTGAAGGGTCCATATTAAGCCGCGGCAGGTGGTGTCTAAAATGTAGTGTACCGTAGCTGCATTAGAATATTCAACCTCAAGTATTTCAATGAGCTACAATGTCTCTCATCTCCATGATGTGCTTAAGCACACCTTTCAAATTAGTGATTAAAATTTCATGATCAGGGTGCAGGCAAGTGTGAGTACCATAGATTTTGGGCCTAGACGCACTACTCAATAGGCTTAGTGCCAACGTAGGCCCACCACCTGGCCCGCATCAGAAGCACCTAAGTCACCCCGTCAGATAAAATCACGCGAGAACCAACCGTGACCGAGAGTTTTAAACCCTGCTTTAGATACCAAGTCCTCACTGGGTCATCCTACTGCATATGAGAAGTTTGATATGGATAATACAAAAAAGATATTTATCCATGAATCTCCCAGTATCCAAATCTGATACGTCTCAAAAAAATAAATCCTTAATGCGGGAGAATTAGTCCTTGATAAAGAAAGAAAGATCTTATCATCAAAATTACGAGATTATCTTTCCTATAATCAAGGAGAAATTCGAATATAAAGTGAAGACTCCCCACAAGGGAAAGGTAAGAAACTCCAACTGCGCTAAATCCCTTCTTTCTATGTTCCACCCTTTTGCTGACTTAATCATTGGAGAGGCGACCGGCCACACCACTTCTGACCCTTGCGTTTCATACGGCGCCGCACGTGAGGTCGATGATCTGGGCAATAACATAGCGCCGTCAGGAATCGAACAAAAGTGTCATCAACGACGCAAGGGCTAGGCCCAACTACATCCAAGAGCCCTTTCGCCACCGGGCCACCCGACTCGCCCCCTCCCCACACCGATTCGCTCCGACACAGTGCAATGACTAGCAACCCGGTGATCCAGTCACCAAGATCGCTTCATCAAGGCCAAGACATGGAGAAGAAGTAGAGGAGCGTGCAAGATAGACGAGGGACCACAGGATCGCACCGAACATCCGCGAGGAAAACGACATTTTACGGCCCAGTAGAAAATGCACACCTCGGCAAAAGACATTCAAGATAGTAGCCAAGCAAGGCACCCGACCGCCTGTAATAAAGGAAAGGAGCCCATCATCCTTGACAACGTAGATACCCTAGCGGATGACGAGTTATCCTCCAGCAGCTCACTAGACCTCTCCCCAGCAAAAAGTAATAGGGCCAGGTCGCGCTAGAGACTCTCGCATCACCTGAAGATATTTAGCCCGATAAGGGCACGCCGTCTGGGAGAAGAGAAACATGCCGAAGACGGAACCAACAAATTAGAATGCCCTGAACGCGCCCGCATTACTCCACAAAGGTACGCCATCCACGCCCCTAGTGTACCCCGCCTTCGATACAAGACCTACTCTCTACATATCGCTTGTACGTTAATTAAGTCCCACATGCCTTTCTGCAGGCAACACATCCTCAATTATGAGCCACCCCGAGGGTTCGTCACGCCAACCTTTGCTATGTTCGATGGTTCTAGCGACCCTTATGATCACATGCTCCATTACAACCAGGCAATGACTATGAACGCCGACAACGACCATATGTTATGCAAAGTCTTCCCGGCCAACCTCTAAGGGCCTGCACTAGCTTGGTTCCATAAGCTCCCGCGTAATTCGATAAATTCGTTCAACAAGCTTTAAACCATATTCTGCCTCGCACCTTGCCCGGGCATTTACGTACATTTAAATCTCTTTTGCAAACTATTAAAAAACAAGAGAAGGAAACCATACGGGACTTCACTAGGAGATTCGAGCAAGCCGTCCAACAAGTAGAGGTTTACAGCATGGATGCAGTCCTTGAGAACTTTAGAAAAAGCTTCACCTCATCTACCCATTTCTTCCGCTCACCGTCTTTAGACTCGCCAGCTACAATGGAAGAATTGTACAGATGGGTAGATAGATATTCAACGTTGGAAGATAACATCCGTGCAACAAATCAAACTGTCATGATCACAAGCAAGCCGTCTGGAAGCAATAAGTGGAGGGGAAGAAGCCGCCTGAGCCCAAGGAAGGTTAGGGCAAAACCGAAAGTGAACCCGGAGACCCACATAGAGCGCAGAGCCTCGCACCACTCCCTAACATCACGTATGAGAGGCCACGCCTCATTCGCGACTTACCGGGATTAAATGGCCCGCACTAATCCAGACATTGAACCTTCAAAGTAAACCTGTATAAAATTATGAGATTATCATAGAGACCACGGGTATGAGACCAACAGGTGCCTAAAATTCATGGTGGAAAGACGACCAGCGGGCACCTCGAAGATAAGGTCAAGGAAGTCAGACTAGGCGACCGCGCTACAATGCATATAATTATAGCCTACGGCCGCACCGTCGAATCCAGACGACCATAAACTATATAATTAGGACTGCGACGACCAACACTAATCGAAACGCCAATGCAATAGTTTCAAGAGTAGCCACTGGTCAAGGCTAGGTAACGCTATCCACACAGGGGAATGAGACTACCCATAGACGGTCCTCATATCCTTTCTCCCCATAGTCCTGAACAGATCATCAGGCCCCATTATGACACTTGTACTCACCCTTTGTTAGCGGGGTTTCTGATAAAAGTACATGGTGCCATACCCTTTGTATTACCGGGAAGGTGAGAGACTGAAGAGCCAAACATCCGCCTTCAAACCGTATGTGAAGCTTTCTCACGAATGCAACTCGCTCGAACGAATCCTCTCGATTTCTAACAGCAGAACAACCACCGACACTAGAGACATCACACTTCATGTCAAGGTAATAATCACCTAAGAGGTTTTGTTCTCACCGTCAAAGACCTAGGGCCTTACACTGTACAGTAGGCCTGGACCTCGGCCGCACTCGACAGCGTCCGCCCTTCAACATATCACTGGCGGTCAAGATACCACCAACGCGGCAAGCTGACCTTTTATAGCCGCTGGTCGCACGACAGTACCAATTATCCATATGGGAACGTAAACGGAAAAGAGCTTAGGATAGTCTTCCCTCGATCACGTTTCAGCGTAGGAACCACAGTCGCTAGGTTAGGGGCGTAAGAAAAGGATCCGTTAAATTGCGGATCCTCCGAGACAATAGGCCGACGTGCTCGGGAGAAGTTCACATATGTTAGCACTCTGTTATCCAGTGAAGAGAGAGAGCAGCTACAACATGTATTGCTGGAAAACGTAGACGCATTCAATCAAGTCACTTAGACATCACTAACTCTGACCCACGTCAAATTCTCACAAATTAGAACACATCACCCTGGGTGAAACCTATTAGACAAAAGATAAGGCGTTTCCACCCGGATTGTCATTAGATTATTCAAACAGAGGTAGACAATCTTCTGAGAGCAAGTTTTATCAGAGAGGTAAAGTATCCTGAATGGCTTGCCAACGTGGTGGTTCCAAGAATATCTGCAAATGGAGAGTATGCGTGGACTACACGAACCTCAATGAAGCCTGCCCAAAAGATAGCTTCCCCCTACCGTGAATAGATAAGATTGTAAATGCCTCAGCCGAGCATGGGATGTTGTCATTTCTGGACGCCTTCTTCGGCTACCACCAGATTCCTATGCATCTGCTTGATGCGGAGAAAACGACCTTCATTACACCACATGGGCTATACTGCTACAATGTGATGCCTTTTGGCTCAAGAACCGAGTAACCTATTAGAGACCGGGTGACAAAGATATGCTTCGCCATCAATGGAAGACCATGGAAGTCTATATTGACGATATGCTTGTCAAATCCAAAGAACCCGAATCATATGAAGCACCCAAGAAAATTTCAGGTCAGACGACGAATCCGCATAAACCCAATCCTCATGTATGTTTCGGGAGTCAATTTGTGTGTAAGTTCCTAGGCTTTATGGCGACAAAGGGGATTGAGGCCAATCATATTCAACTCGTGGCCATTATGGAATCTCGATTACTACCTCTAAAAGGAGGCAAAGAACTAACTGTCGACGTGTACTCTAGGCTTATCATCCTGCTTTACACCAATTGAAGCCGTTCTTTACCACTCTAAAAGGGGTCAAACAGACCGGTTGGAATATAGAATATGACCAGGCCTTCATGGCAATCAAGTAGTATCTCACCAAACATCCAATTCTAAATAGCCTCGAGACATGTGAAACACTCTATCTTTACATAGTCAAGTTTCTCAGGCGCGCTTTTATTCAGTTAAAGACGAATACCGGGAAGAAAGACCTATATTCTTGTAAGTGTCCCTGTCTCAGGCAAAACCCGATATGCTCATCTCGAGTAGGCAACACTAGCTCAAGGTAATCAACAAGTAAAAACTGCCCTTACTTCCAGGCGCATCCTATTACTATACTCACCAACCTCCCTCTGAGAAGCACTATACATAAGCCCGACCTATCAGGACGAATGGCTCGATGGGCAATCGAACTAAGTGAGTTCGGTATTCAATATAAACCTCGCTTTGGCATTAGCGACATGGTATCGCTGACTTTTTAGTAGAAATTCCTCAACAGAAATGGAACTAGACAAACAATCGCGGACTCGAATGTACGGTGCCACTTACGTGACGGAGCCAATCGACTGCAACTTAAAGCCCCGACTAGAGAAATTATAGAGTAGGCCATACGTTTAGATTTCCCTACTTCCAACAACGAGGCCGAATACAAACGATCATACTGATCGACCACTCGTATCCTCATAAAAATAACCATTAGAAGTTTAATTTCAATTGGTACAGGCGTGCAAAATGGAGAATATGAAACAAAAAGACTAGCGCATGACCAGTATGTAAGTCTAGTCACCCTATGACTAGAAACTTTGTATGAGAGATTCAGAGCACCCAAGAGATTCAAATGGTAAGATTCATGCCGGCCCATCCTACCACAAAGCAAATAAAGGCTCCCGCTCGTACTACTAGTCGAGTCGCCGACATTACCAACCGAGTAAATGAAATGCATGTGCGTGTCTCTGATGGCCTCTGACCGGGTCCGCATAATCCGTCAATCCGCGGAATACATGTAGCCATTGAGTGTCTCTAATGCCACAAAATGAGCCGCCTTTTACTCGAGACTCAAACATGAGTAAAATGGCCACCGCCTAGCCCATATCCATACTCATCTAAATATAACCAACTATATTACAATAGTTTCAGGAGCACACATCTCCTATACAAACATGCAACCGTAATACTCACACATGTCAAAGATATAATTAAAGCCACATGTCGGTTTTCTTCTCAAAAGCGGTCTCTAATGAGCGCCGTCTTCCTGAATACTCCCCGTACCTTTAAAGTGGGGATCTCAAGGACAAGCGAAATAATGCCCAAAAGAGTTGAATTTTCCTACATTGGGTTACTCCCCACCTAAAATGCACATGCAATGGCCAACACACACATTCAAGTGAATTCATGATTTCTACTCGTATGTCTACATGTTATGAATGAGAATGTGACTCACCCTTTCCCACTTCTTGAGTCTTCACTGACTCCCTCACGCATGCCTGCCCAAGTATAGTAAACATCAAGCTTTCAAAACAAATGGTTTTTTGTCTTTGAAAACATAATACCAATATTTCGATACAAATCCAATCGACAACCCTCCGAGGTGAATCGTTGATAACTCTCCGAAATAGTCATGGGTTATCCTCTGAGATGAACTGTTGGACAACTCTAAGGCAATTCTTCGGAAAATCTTCCCAAGAAATCTACTGGAACAGTGTTTCAGGTCATGCACCATTCATACCGCTCTAGGGTCAGCCTGCATATGAAATGCAATATGCCATTTCACAACAATTTCATGTTAATATATTAAGCACGCATATATTGAACGAAATTCACACAGCAACATGTTATTCATTCATAGCACACACCCAAAATTAGCTCACATGGGCTAATATAAACAATCCGGCCGTCCATCTTGAACCGCCTAAAGAATCACACAAATAAAGAATAATAACAACACATGTCACATGAACAAATTCAACCCACGGCCTGACCATGGACGACTCTGTGGATTTCACCACTCAATCCTAATCTTTGAATCCAACATACAACATTCACGCCTCTAACATCCTTATCCATTCGACGGCTCTTAGCTAAAGAATAAATCAAGAGAGAAAACCCCTACCTTCCAGTCGTCGAACTCCACACATCACCCACGCGTAGCTCTTGCAGTGGGGATCAACTTTACCTCTTGTCTCGCAGGAATTTGATGGACCTATCGCCGAGAAATCTAGAGAGAAGTGAGAGCTTCTCACTCTAAAAGCTCTTTCTTTCTTTTTCTTTCTCTCTTTTTCCCTCCCAAACCGGTTGGGTCAAGAGAACTTGTCCTCTCACTTGCCAAGTGTCAAGTTCTCATTGGCTCTTAGGATTTCCCTTATCCTCTTATCCATCTACCATGGATTTCCATCCACTTACAAGGTGCCATGTGTCTCCTATGGCCCACACTTGAGTTGATTGTTTGACTCATCCTATACTCGACACGTGGCACACCATGAGCCACCATCCGAGACTGGTCCTGGCATGGAGTACACTATGAGCCTTGGAAAACGGAAATTTTAATGCAGAAGCTAGATTTCTGTAAGACGATTCCCAATAGTAGTCCTGTTTACATCCAGATTTGTACCCTGGATTTTGACCGAAATTACCAGATATCTCTTTTTCGTAAAATTAGAATTTTCCGGGTTTTATAGTGTCCTTCTTGATGACCTCCAATAGTTCGCTATTTAAGCTCGGGTGAACTCGGTTGGATGGCCGAGGCCCACAAGACCTGCAGTCCAGGCGCCGCTTCACTGCGGAATCCAAGCCAACTATACAAACTAGCCTCTTAGATCGAGTCCTACCTTAAGTGTCTCACTCACCAACAGGGGCAGTATGTTTTAGTAGAGCTCCATGACGGTGGTATGGAAATCATCTAGGTGGGCGTGATCGCCGGGCCCATGTGAGTCACACAGGCTACATCAACCATGCCTGGCTGTACCGCCAGGCCGTGAAGTGTGACCGTTGCTAATGGCAAGCCCCCATGTCAAAGGTGTTGGTTCAAGACCTAAGGATCATAACGAGCCCTCGTCCATCGCTCGCTGGGGAATGACATCGTGTACACGCCTACGCTCTCAGCTTCGTAAGAATACTACCATTGCCACCACTATTTCAAGTAATGGATAAAGTCGCTTCTCAAGGGCCCATCAAAGATAAAGAGGTTGTTAAGTTCATATGGGAAGAACATCATGTGTAGGCTTGGAATAATTCCTGGCCACTGTAACAATGTCACACTGATAGCCGGGCATACAATTTCACACACTGAATCAAAATCGACACCTCATTGTGATCAGAGACACACTGCGTAGAAGGCCAAATAAGACTCTCTTATCAGCTTTGAAAAAACTTCTACACTCGACCAAAGGAAAATGGGTAGAGGAACTTCCAGGGTTTTATGGGCCTAGAATAACCAAATGGGAAACTGACCAAGATATCATTGCTCGCTCACGTATGGGATGGAAGCCATCATCCCCACAAAAATCGGAATGCCCACCATACGAACAGAAATTCCCGAGAAAGAAAATGTCGAAGTTGTAGCCAAAGACCCAGACAACCGATCGAACTCGGGAAGCGGTAGTTGTGCGCATAGCATCATACCAGCAAAGGCTAGAAAATTTGCACAATTGATAAGTAAAGCCGTGTACATTCCAACTCGGAGATTTGGCCTTAAGACGGGTCTTTGAAAACACGACCAACCCAACATACGGAAATCAAATCTAACCGGGAAGGACCATACACAATAGTCTGAGGAGGCAATCGACCTTATACAGTAAGAGGCTAATGGGACCATCGGCCCAAGATGTGAACCCGCTATGCACCTTAAGAAGTATTATTAGTAATGTTTTCTTTGAGGATACTATCATCAATAAAGATTATCTTTTAGACATCTCCCTCTGAAAGCCAATAATTGCTTCTCTCTAAAAGCTTCAGATGTTGTTGTATGGTTGACATTTTAGTACAAAACAGATGATATTGATATTCTATCGGCATCAGTAAGTCAATATATTTTTTCGTCGGCATTTTTTTAAAAGTAAAAGTTTAGACGCGGTTGATGTCCTAATTAAACAAAAGCCTGATATATTGTTGTCCACTAATATTTTTAAAAGTAAAAAGTCTAGACATGGTTGATGTCCTATTGGCATCTAAAAAAGCCCAGATATAGTTGTTGTCCCACTGGCATTTTTAAAAGTAAAAAGTCCAGACATGGTTGATGTCCTGTTGGCATCTAAAAAAGCCCATATATGGTTGTTGATCGATCGATATTTAAAAGAAACAGATATATTGTTGTTTCACTGGATTTTATCAACATAACATGTCTGGTAAATATCTTGTTATTCCATTAAAATGCGCGGCAAGGCCAAGGATTACACACTAATATGCATAATCGGGTGAAAAAATGGCGCCCTTGAAAAAATCTCCCACAATGGAAAAAACTAATATAGGGAATAGGTTTAAACTTTCCCCACACATTTCCACGCCAGATCCTTCACGCCCGCCGAGAAATTTCATGCCATTAACACTGCTGAGTTAAAATTTTGATCACAAAACTGAGAAGGGCTGGTGAGTCGCATACTCATCCAAACTACCACACCGGATGTTGTGCGTTTGAACGCACAATATCCGTAGCCATAAGCCAAAATGATGCCCTGGCGCTTTGGTAGTCTCCTCTATGGCTTCCTTGTCCTTGCCTCGCCTGGAACGTAAGAGAAGACACTCTATCTCGATGCCTCGAAATTCCAATAAGATCAACGCCAGTCAACCCAGGGAAGGGTAACTTCAGCTTCAACCTGCACCTGCCTTCCTCCCTCAACTACCAAGGCATCTTGGGCCCTAAATAAGTCATCCTTCACCTCGGGCCTCGCCTCACCGCCGCTACACGCCATCGAGTCACCAGTCTCATGCTGGTCATCCATTTTTCACCCGTCATCTTTCTCCCATCTGCTTTATCTCGTCAATGTTTCATCGATTTTTTCCTCGCCAAAGAAGCGCTTCCAAGGCCCGATGCTTAGAAAATCAGCTGATCAAGTATAAAGCCCAAATGGCCATCTAATGATTGAAATTCTATATTACGCCATATTCTGGATGGCCGTCACAGCCTGTAAAAGAAAAGTTAGAAGGAAATTACTATGCAGAACTAGTAACCAAGTACTAAAAAGTAGCACGTACCAGCTCGGCTGATCGATGAAAGTCATGGTTGTGGATAAGCATCCCATTCCTCAAACACCACCTGTTTCTGTCCATAGACGGGGAAAGGGATGGAATACTACTCTACGCGAGCCATCGCCGGTATTCAGAAGTAATTAGGATAGAGGTCACTCATATGGACAACCTGAGGTCTACCGCGTGGGCTCCAGCTGTGGATGATCTCGAGCGCCTCTTAAATCAGGCAACCATGCCCGCCTTAGGGGTGGATCCTCTCATGTGGAGGAACGTATGTGCTCGTGAGCACCTAGTTGTGCGACCTCTCCGCTAAATACTAAGATCCGTAGCTCGACTGGGAGTATCTGAGCAAAGAAATACCCCTAAGTAGGACCCCTTTAATTTCGTCGACATTGAATACCTCCAATCGATCCCCTCCTCCAGAGGTGCACCGGCCTCACTAGGAGAGCCTTCCAAGACCAGCGACGCTGAAGCCCGATCGTGGAGTCCATCGATTATTGCCCAATCCTTTCTGTGCCTCTTCACTGGGTGAAGACCGCTTGATGCTTCCATCGATATGGAGCGGACTCCACCCCGAGCCCGTGAGCATTTACGCATCCGTGCGACAAACCCGACAGCAAGCTGACATTTCATCTTGGTGACTCAATATAAATACACCAGCCCATGGTAAGCCTTCCCAACCCTGTCGACTAGTTTCATATACAGCTCTTTTTCCTATCTCCCCTTCCTTCTTTTTCGTGCCTGGCCGCCACTGACTGGGCCGGAAGTTACCCGATGTGTACCCTCACTAAGGCCCATGTAGCGGCCTTTGCTTGATCTTCCGAAAGCAAAGAATCGCTGAGAAGAGCTACCCGCTGGACTGGGTAAAGGTCATGAGAACGGCGTTCTCTCTCTCAACGAGCTCCACGAGCAAATGTGCCGAGCAACGACAGATGATGTATGAAAGGTGCAAAGCGGCCAACTCTTGCAAAGTTTCACGCTAATAGAAGCTCATGATTGCCTTTCGCCTGTTACCCCAAGACTCAGATGATGTTCTCCAGCCAGCCTTCCTAACTAGCCGACTGGCGCCGCCCCGTGCTACCCGGATAGCATCAAGAAAACCGATGTGTGTCAAAACATGAATCATCTAACAGAACATGATTTGCAACCGAACTAAGACCAACCATGGAACATAAGAGCGATCTACACTGCGAAGCCTCAAGAGCCATGCCTCATCTCCATGGTTCTGACCAGACAACTCCTTCGCTCCGTCTCGATAATCAGTGGAGCCCGGCATAAAATTTTAAATGATGGATCAGGGCCTATGTACGCCTCGCCTCCGTCCCCAACTTCTAATCGAGTAGATAAACATATCTCTACCGAAATATCCAAATTGATCAAGAAAGTTAAGCACACCGCAACCCATTAAAATTAGAAAAGCATTCGAATGAATAAGCCGCTATGAGGAGCCCAAGTGACGTGTAGAAATCAAGCCACCAACAGCAGCCATGAAGCAGTCCACTCATTAATCATCTGGCAGTGAGATTGAGTTGTCCACTTTGTCCCATAGGAGAAAATCCACTCCGGTCCGAAAATTTAAAATAATGTCGTCAGGACTCCCAGAGAAGGACCTCAATTCCTCCACTGATGGGTCTAAGCTAAGGCTACTCATGAAGAGTAACTCCTGCTTCATCCCTTCCACTTCCAACATGATCATGAACTTCGTTCAGCTTCTCATGATCTTACAGCAAACAAAGAAAGGGGATCAACTCAAGATCTCTTAGCGAAACGATAGCAGGACCAAAACCCCTAGTCTGAGGAGCTTTGAGACGCCCCAAAACCTGGGTCCACTGACAACCTGTCAACCTATTTAACACTCAGAATTATTTACTGAGACCCATACATGAGTAAAATGGCCATCAGCCTACACATCAATAGAGCCACTAAAATTCAAACTAACTATATTACAATAGTTCAAGAGCATTATATTTGCCTTAACCAAACATATGTGTTAGACTCACAAGGTTTGACAAAGGTTTACTCAAAGCCAACATAGTTGGTTTTCTTTCCTAAAGCGCCTCAATTGCTTCGTCTTCCCGAACACTCCCTGTACCTGAAATAATGTTCCCTCGATAGGGTGAGCAATGCCTAATAGTGATAATTTCCTACATGGTTTACTCCCCACCTAAGTGCAATATGGCAACCAAACTATCTCCATAAATGCATGATTCTACTTAATATTCTGGCATGTCAATCACATCCCATCTCACTAATTCTCACGCATGCCTGGCTAAATGTGAGAGGCAAGATGAAGCAAAACAGTGGTTTTGTTCTTGAAAACATCATACCCGCCGTAAATATATTGGACTACCCTCCGAGGCTAATTTGTTGGATAACTCTCCAACAATTACGTACCCCGACGTGAATTGCCGACACCCCAACTCACTCCTCCGAAAATCTTCCATTGAAATTCTTCACAATCATTTTCCCATTTTTAATTTCTTCTATGTCATGCACTCACACCTACCAATCTAGGTGCCCCGGTACATCGAATGCATTATCATCAACCACCATGTTAATATATAACCATATATCAAACATGAATTAATCACATGCATCATGTTATTCAATTCATAGCAATAACACCAAAATTAGCTCACATGGGCTAATAGACAAATCAAGCAATTCATTTTGAATCACCAAAGCAACACAAAAATAACACACAAATCACGTGAACAACCAAACCTAGGTCTCGCACCGTTCATACACACTAGGGATTTTCTCATTCAATCCCAATCGTTGGAACTGAAAACACACCACCATTTGGCCTCAGAACATCCCTATCCATTCACATGGCTCTTAACCAAAGAATAAAGCAAGTAAGAGAAGTCCCCTACCTCTTGGAGCTGTCGGAACTCCACAAAATCAGTGTCCACGCGTAGCCCTTATAGCGTAGATCAACTTTGCTTCTTTGCCCGACGAGAATCGACGGTCCGGAAGCCGGGAAATCTAGAGAGAAGTCACACTTTCTCTCTTTAAAACCAGTCTTTCCCTCCTCACTGTCCGTTTCCAGCAAATGGAGAAGAAGATGGTCTTTTTTTGTCTTTATTTTAATCTTTTCACTTAATTCCCTTTGTGTCCTTTAGTTTGATTTTGAAGTGACACATGGCTTAATCATGGGGTTTACTATCTCTATCCTCTCACTAAGCATGCAACATGTGTCACATGAGTACATGTGCAGGTAACTTCTTGTCACATCACATGTCTCTCATACACACATACTAGCACTCCAACACTAAGGCCTGAAATGTGAAAATTCGATCACTTTAATTCGACGAAATTCAATGTGGTAGCTAGATTTTGTAAGAAGATTCCAACGGCGAAGTCCGTTTCGTCATCCGAGATCTAGAAAAATTTTGGATTTTGACCGAAATTACCATTTTACCATTTTTCAGAAAATTAGAATTTTCTCAGGTTTTACAAGCTTTCAAAACTACTGGAGCACACCCAAGAATAAGTATCCCAAACGCCAAGCAGACAATTCTATCACCAACCCTACCGGCGATTGAAAACGCCATTCGCCAGGACTGTAACAAAAACCAACATTAAAACAAAAACAATCCCATGGCAAAATAGGAAGCTACAGAGAAACCCACAAGGAGGTCGTGCGGCTAGAACCTTCAACGACATTTAGCCGAAACCTTCAAGAGTATTGCAGATGCTCACAGGAGTTTTGAGCGAGAGGCTTCTAAGTGACAATAACTTCTGGATCCCTACCCCTATATAGGGTAAGGCACGAACAGGTGCATTAAATGCGCTAGCAGACTGGACCAAGTATTGAGAAATGCGCCTCTCTCACCCCACGCTTGGTATTCACAGGGCTTTTTATCTTACAGGGCATCTAAAATTAATGACAGTTTTACACTGTAAGAACCCAAATTTTCGAGCTATCAATCACCGAGCCCCTACTTCTATGGGCCTAAGTCCGCTAGGCTGCTGGGCCCCTCAATGAGCATTTCGAGACGGTCCGGGCCTATTAGCCATGCGGAATCAAAAAAGCAAATTCAAGCTGTACCAAACACATTCACAACTATTAAAAGCTTCCGACATTACCTTCGTGTCGATCGTTTCCTAGTCTCGTGGCAAACACAAAGAATGCAGGATAGAAATTTGGAGCACAAGTATGCCAAAAATCTTATTAAAATGTGCCAATAGGCTTCAGGGGTTACACAAAACAAAAACAAATGCGTCCAAACAACCATGATAGACCCATTACAAATGCGTCCAAACAACCATGATAGACCCATTACAAACTGGCCCAAGAAACTATACCCGATTGATTGTCAAAAGAACACAAAACAAAAGAGAAAGGAAAAGTGGAAGAAAATGAAGAGTCCGAGCCATTATGTTCAAGACTTCTTCAGTTCCCGCTCATACACCTCTACTGCCATGGCCCTGAGAAAGCCAGGACAAAAAGGGAACCTAGCCTCAAGGGCGAAGAACCCTAGAAGAGGAATTGGCTACCCGATCGCGGTGACATGAGACGCCAGACAGGGGGGCACCTAGCCCTGGCGAAGAACCCTGGAAGAGGGGAATTGGCACAATCGGGCTTCCCACCTAGGACATCTGGTAGGTCAACACAAATGTCGTTCTCAAACACACAATATCCATTGTCACTGAAACACTCTGCAGAGATTTTGAAAGCCTACCTCCATATCCTCCTCCAATCTTCACCGACTTATGGATGCCGTGAGAGAGGAAATCACAACGTGGGGAAAGTTTCTCAACGAAAAGAGGAATCCGTTGGAAACTTTATGGAATTTGGAGATTCACCTCAATATATAGGGAAAGGGCTTCAAAAGCTGATTGAAATGCATCACTGAATATCACGCCCATTGGAACATATGCGCATTATCAACTCCATACTCTCCATACTTAGTCCCTGAAACACAATATACTTTCCCACTAGAAGCGGCATAACTCGCCTCAAAGAAAAGAGTGGAGATCATGAGGATCATGGCATTTGGTGTATAAACCCTCAGCCCGACCCTCGTCATGGATCAACCGAAAAGCCCGAGACGCCGTGCCAAAGCCATTAATCAAATCCCTTTATTTATTGTTTTATTAAATTTTTGTTTTCAAAAGTGTTACACCTAATCCTCGACTAATCTTGGCCATGGATCCTGGGGTTTGAGTCTCTAGCTTAATTCGACATTTTCAATTATCTCCTCAAAACATTTTGTTTATGTTATTCTATTTTAGACCTTTTAATTAAGCGGAAGCATTTCATTTTGGGCAAGCCCATATACATTTACAAAATAAAAGTTCAGAGTTCAAATTGTTTTACAAAATATCAATGTTCGAAAGAAATGGAGTGAATGCATATGACGGCTATTACCCGCAATTCTTTCTATGACTCGATGCTCCTCGATCTTAGGTCTGCTTCACCGCTATCACTGCTACTCGCGCATTGATAAAATACGCTACATTTTATGCTTAGTGGTTCTATATAGTTCTCTATTCCATTTCAGTTCAGTATATATATCATGCATTTATCAAAGTAATGCCTTTATAATGTCTGTGTAATGTAGAAGATGCTTATACAAATACACTTTTTATATCATGTTTCGCTTGAAGTAGATTATATATCTATAGACCGAATATCTTCACGATGCATTCGTGAATCCCGTCCCGTTGTCATTCAAGAAGAATGTGGTTTCACATTCAATATTACCATTTCACATATGGCTATAGAAATCGACATTCATGACAGATTCCGCCTTGGTAACTCGCCCCCGTTTGTCATTCGCAGGGCAATGTGATTCCACATCCAAATTATTGGTGCACTACTTTCAGACGACCACAGGAATCTCATTATAAGTTGGTCATTCATTAATACATTTCGAATCAACTTCTACTTTTATTAATAACTTCACTTATTGTTCAAATATTTCGCACTCATGCATATATTTCTGACAAACATTTCGAATAACAATAATTCAAATCAATATATATATATATATATATATATATATATATATATATATATATATATATATATATATACTTATATATATTTCACAAACAAAGATTCATAACCAATCATAATCACATTTTCAAACGCATATGCACTTTCGAAATAAACTTTCAAATCTATTTGGTATACATTCGAACACGTGAAATGGAGATGTAGAGTCAAAGGAACAAACCAATTATCGATTTCCTTTTCCTTTTCGATATCAATCCTAGGTTAGGTTGTCGCCTTCATCACCTAGTCAAATACAAAGTCTTCACTCTTAGTGTTATACTAACGCATTAATCGCTTTCGCCCGCGGCGGTAAAATCTAATGCTTTTTGCCGAGTTCCAACTTATTTGAACCTCTCTTAATCATTTAATAAGGTTCCTATATTAACGGTGTATGAATTTAGGCTCAAATACACAAAACTACAATAATCTGGGCAATTTGGGGGCACACTGTACGGGTGAGACACTGACCTCGTATCTACAGGTTGCATTCGCTGGCCTCGTACCGGGCACAGGTTGGCTCCCTCTCGGTGGGTTGTATCAGAGACCCTCGAGAATTTGGCCCAAAATTGCTTCTTGCCGCTTGTACCAATTCTCTTTATACAACTTCCCCATTCCTTAACACCACAAAAATCAACATGGAAATCATCCAAAAACAACTCCATAATACTTTAATTGGTGATTTGGAACCTCATACCACAAAACCCTAGGTGAAAATCCAAGAACTTTTATGAACTTAACCCAAGGTCCACCAATTCTTCTAAAAACCATATAAATACATTGATCATGTTTGCTTTACACCAATTGGGGTTTTTTAACCACATAACCTCAACAAATCAGTGGTTTTGGGTGATCTCTTCCACAAAAACCCTAGGACAAAGTGAGCAACTAGCCTCCAAACCAAAACCTTAGGAATTCAAAATACCCATTGCCAAGACAAAACATACCTACTTGGGTCTTCCTCTCCTTCTCCTTCTTCTTCCTTTCTTCCTCTTGCTTTCTCCCCTTCTTCTCTCACACGATTTTGCTCCTAGGCCAGCCAAAAATGAGACAAATGAATTTCGTTTGTCTCCACACTCCTTTATACTCCCATACCCTCCATATTGCAATTAAGTCCACCCTTTACTTGCAAATCAACTTATTTTATTTCTATTATGGCCCATCTCTACTCCCTTTTATGATATTTATATCCCTTATGGCAATTACAATTTTATCCTTGTTCTAGTGCCCAAATTTCCGGGTTCACTAAATTTATCATTTCATTTATAACTTCCGAAAATACTACAATGTGACACTTAGTGTCTATATATTTCCTGCGCTCCATGTACTGTACACTATCTCGAGACGGGGCGTTACATTTAAGCTATCATTTGACCCTTAGGTCCTCATTTTACTATTTTTTCCACATTTTCCTTTTTCACTTGGGTCTAGTTCCGGGTTCAATCAATTTCTCAATTTAACATATCGAATCAATCATATGCTCACTTTAAATTTAATTTCACAATTTGTCAATTTATCAATTTTCTCCTTTAAACCTAAGTTCGGCCATTCATACCTTAATATATATAATAAAAATTATTATAAAATTTAGGTATTTTGGGCGTTACATCGGGCCTAGACCACTAATTAATAGCCTAGCGCATGCCAGCCCGCCACTGGCCCGCATGATGTAGTGGCTCGCCGGTCACGTATTAAAATCACGCTGAACCAACCAAACGAGATAGTTTTAAACCCCGTCTCGGGGATACCTGTCTCAGCCGGTCATCCTCACCGATATGGAAAGTCTGCTGTGAGCAATACAAAAAGATATTTATCCACCTAATCTCCCAAAGATTCAAATCAATATTTCAAAACATAACTTTATGAGGAAATTAGTCATCGAGCAAGGGCAAGAAATATCTATCAAAATTATGAGATTATCTTTCCGGCACTCAAGGAGAAATTTAATAAAGTGAAGACTCCCACGAGGAAAGCAGAAACTCCAATCATGCTATCTTTTCCTTCACCATTTACTATCATCTATTGGAGAGGCATCACGACACCGTCACCCCTTTTTCGCAGGCTACATTTCAGTTGATGCCTTTAAGTTTTAATTATCCAGTGAACACAGTGCTTTATCTGGCGGTGAATCGCTTCGTTGATCACCTTAAGAATGTCTAAATATTGGTATGTTTTGACAACCATCAATACTAGCGGGTGAGATACTGCCTTAATGAACATAACACTGAGGTGATTTGATTGCTCCCACTGTTCATGGAGGCGATTCGATTAAAAACTTATTGACCATATTTTTCAACACAGCTACCAAAGACTAACTAAAGTCCCTAGCAACGACGCCAAAAAACTTTGTTGGAGACCAAAATGATGTATATAAGGAAAATATGGCCTATGGAGGAACGTAAAGATCAAACCACTCAAACAAAGCAGCTATCAAAACTCTAAATAAAAGAGTGACAATGATCATCCTTTCCGCAAGTGCACGGGTCATACAAGTAATAAAGTGGACTCAGTGTCAGATATCATACCCACGAGATTGGAGATCTTCACTTAGAACTGATCACTCCATTGTTGGCACTTCATTAGGCTAACAAATGAGATGTTAACAAAATCAATTTAATTGAAATAAAAACTTATTTAAAACTAATCCTAAAATCTACCAAACAAACAACTACTTAATTCTAAAATGTATGAAGAGAGGCACTAGGATGGGGATAATTATTTACAAAACAAATACATTTCTGAAAACGCAAATATTTATGAGTTGAATGTCGGATTTGTCCAAAAGCAATGTAGTATAGCTTGATTTCTCCATACATCAAGTACATTTCACTAATTAGATATCTATGTTCCTTTCGTAAACATGAGTGCACTGTAGTTACTTGTAGAATATAATCCCCTTCTAAGATCTTTATTTTTCTTTCGCACTTCACACCCAAGTCTTAGGATTAAAGAATTTTTCATTCCTATAAACAAGATAATGCAAGACTTCCAATGTGAATGAAAATTAGTATCAATCTGATTGTTATCTCTCTCCTTGATCTATGCTATGGATCGAGATTATTCAATCAATTTGAGCTGAGACCTCTAAACATTAAATTGATACATAATCTAATTAATCCTCACATCATGAGTAAATTAGTGATATATCAAAGTAATATTTTAGAGTTCATTAGTTTCATAATATTAGTCTAACATACCTGGTTGGTCGTTTTTGCTCTCAACACTCTATCTTTATAATTACCAGGCCTCTGAAAATTATAGAGCAAGATATGAACTTTTATAAGTATATGCTACTAATATTTCGAACGCTTAATTATATGAACAAAGTACTCAATTATATAAATTCAAGGTTCAAACCCATAAAATAACCGAGAATCTCGCAAATCTAATGTTCAACACTGATCTCACTTAGAGGGTGCTGATTATTCATTACTGATTCAATCATCACCAATCAAACAACGAGTAAGAAAATGAAGAAAGAACAAGAAACAAGGGAGTTAGAAAACTGATTTGTCTCAATATTTGTCTAAACAAGAGGAAATTCAATCTTGCATAAGCACCCAAATTCCTTCAATAGAAATAAAAATATGTTTCTAAAACAATTTCAAGATCTATTAAAATCAAAATATGCATGAAACTCATGAAAATGACATTTAGAGAGAACCCACATAATTGCCTCCCACCTCCTGCTGTCTCAAACCAAAAAACCAGTATTTATATCCTGTGGTGAAATGAGCTTGAAAACAATCCAAACAGCTAGCTGCAGCTAAAAAAAGGCCTAGCTTTTGTCTTAAGCTCACATGACAAAAATTTGGTTTTGT